>OZ026623.1:67597694-67621694 GCA_964020975.1 Hermodice carunculata
AGAAGCGTTGTATTGCATATTGGTACATTTTAATCGTAAACTTTATATTTCATTGACAAGAATATGGAATTTGAAAAAAAAATGATGTGCAACATGAATTCATATGATGACAAGGGTTCGCAGCAGTGTAAACATAATTTGTCAGTAACAGCATAGATTCAATTGTTGTTGCTAACTCTCCAGTCGAAACACACTTATGAATAAAATACTAGGTATAAAAAAGAGAGGATTGAGAACTGGTTATTGTCTTATGCACTGGGAGGTTTTAACTGAATGGATTTAGTATTTCGTGACTGCACATGCACATATTCATCATCTCATAAAGAAATGGTACAATGGATGAGAATGAGGTTTGCTGTTCCAATTTTGAAGCGCAATCAGCTTCATTTTTGTGCAACTGAAATATTAACAACTCAGCTTGGAAAATCAGCATTATCAGTAGGCCTCTTACTAGATTTTGCGTTAAATTAAGAGTACCCGAGCTAAAATGTACATCATATCCATGATCATGTAAGGATGCATGTTATAACGCATCAAGTTAAGATTTAACTGGGAGTGGTTTTAATTTGGAAAACTGATCCAAAATCTGTATTAACTCGTAAAAGGACCCATTATCATCGATATCCCATAATGTACAACAATTTCAATATTATATTTCACGTTATTCTACATAAGCATACAAACTTCCCCATTGACGAGGGTGGATTTTCTTTGAAAGTCACAAATTTTCTTCCTAATGACCACTTAAAATACTGGTTATTTAACGAAACTTTATTTTTCTAAAGAACCAATTATTGTGCAGTGATTAGTCACTAACCTCAGAGGAGTTGATGTTAGTTTGTGAATCACTACCGTTAGGTTGATTTTGAAGAATGTTAGAAACTTAAGTTTTTATGATTGAATTAAAAATTTCTCATATATGAGTATTTTTAGTAGGTTTTACGACGCAAATTTTTGCTTGGTCAAACAAAAAGTCATAGGTATAGGGGTTTGGTCAAAGCCAATAACAGGAGCAACTGACATTAGAATTATTGTGTATGACAACAAGAGTTCATTTCATATGTCTTACTAGATCAGACAGACTGTAAACGTAAACAGTAGTGTGATTATATAAAGTTGGTTGCAATAGGGAGTGGTCTATTTATGGGGGTTTTAAATGAATATTCTACTGTATTATTAGTATGTACATTTATATACATGCTAAATAACAGTCTTTGAGGAACAAATGTATACAACATATATCATTTTGGTTTGAATTTTGCACCCATTTTACATTCATACAGAGTAAGTCACCAAAACTAGAAAATATGTGAAACGTGACAAAAGTATTGAAAAGAGGAGCTCATTTACAGTAGAAACAATATGTAAACTTGTCAGTGTTACATATTTATTCTTTATCATCTGGCACAATTCAAGCTAAGATATGTCAGGGTTTAAAGGTCAAATGGCAAGCTCAAATTTGCTATTAAATTTGTGTTTTTTCGATGCGAGGCCCCTCTAATAGTCAACAGTTACCAGTTGAAGTGAAAAATATGAACCAAATCTGTCAAAAAGCGCTTTTTTGGCAGCCTCAAAGATGGCCATTGTTCCTGAACATTTTGGACACGGCCCGCTGGAGCGCAGCACAATTGTGACGTCATTCTTGCCATTGGGGTCCAGTTCCCGGTGGCCATTACTGTATTGATTGCCGGTTGTCACAATAGTTCCCGGGCAGTTATGGTGTATTGCGCTGCCGTTGGTTGTACCAACGGTACAAACTTCGGTGAAAGTTTCTACAAGTTTCCAAGAAACAAAAAGTTAAGGAAAGCATGGACGGCAGCGATCAAAAGAAACGGATTTAATCCAGACCATCACACGCAACCAGTGTTGTGCAGTGAGAATTTTGCTCAAGACGCGTTCGACAAGAACCCAGAGATAGCACGCAAACTTGGAATGCAAGTGCGGCTGAAAAGGGATGTAATTCCAACTCTTCATATTTAGAACACTCTGAAAAGACAGGGACATATCACAGATTCAGAATGTCCGCCGACGAAGCGAAGGCGGTCGAACGCACTGACCAAACGCCAGAACCTCGCGGTAAGTACAGGCGACACACAGTAGCGCTTGTCCATTTCTGTGTTCTCATTGAGTCCCGGGGGGGGGGGGGGGATAGGGTCGCTTATCGGTGATGGCCAATTGGTGCCTGTAGTTCACAACGTCTCGTGTGTTCATCATCAAACTTTTGTAAATTTGTCTGTATTGCAGTAAGTTATGGTAGTTGTATAAAATTATATACAGGGAATTACCGGGTTAATTATTGTCGTCTGTTGTGTCGATGGTGTCAATCTGAACGTGCACGACTCATTCCACCTCCTCTGGTCAGATTCATGCATTTCGCCTGTTTACCGTGCTGAGTTTCCCGCGACAGCAAAACACGAGACGACGTTCAGTGGCAATAGTAAGACCAACGTGTGGCCTACATCGATTATGCACAACACCAAATATATATATATATATATATATATATATATATATATATATATATATATATATATATATATATATATATATATATATATATAAATAACATAATTCTTTTACTGTCGATTAGTGTGAACAATCATTATGTTTGTTTGGCCATAGTTACATTTTGTGGGCTGGGTTTTGTGCGCGTGAGTTGTGGTTATTATTGAAGTGACAGTTTCATCATGTGTTCATACAGTACTGACTTTTTTATTTTTATGTTTAGCTAATTGCAGAACACGACCAGGCCATAGCAAGAACAGGTAACTGAAGGGACACAGCAAGCTGTATTTGAATTCAATGGGGTAGGCCTATTAGACAGAGCAAGCTGGTCCTCAATTGCAAGGGACAGAGCAAGTTGTACATAGTTCCAATGCGACAGGCCCACATCTATCTGCTCTTATTCTCGGATCCGCACATCCGGGAATCTTAGTTTACATGGCTGCGTTACTCGGTGAATCTCCCTGAAAGCGTCTGTGGATACCCATTCAATGTATGCTAAGCGTTACCCGAAAACCAGCGCTAAAACCCCAAGTTATGATCGTCAAAATCTCTCCAATTTTTTATTCAGTAGCAGAATTCGGCAAAATGATTCTGCCTTCAGAAATATTTTGTTGATTTGCGGTAGACAAAATGGATATAATTTTGGATAAAAATGTCTAATTTTACATGGGACTATATGCGATGTGGAACGCGTTTTCACAGGGCCCGCTCATTTGCATACCAACAGCTGTCAGCTGATAAGGAGCTTATGACGCGTTGGCGGATCCGAGAATCCATGTGGACACACCAAAGGTTATTATAATTTACATTATGCCAGTCCAGGTAAGCATGTTTCAGTGTACAGAAATAAATAATGTTTTTATGACTATTTATTTGTGGACAATCAAAAGGTTATTCTGCTAGGAACAGCCGACTGTTTTTGCTTTCAAGTTAGTTATTTGATGAATGTAGATATAGTGATTGCAGATAGTCACCTAATGGAATAACATTTTTCACTCAGTAACAACAGTAGGCAAGTAAGTGCCGAAAAAAAGGGGGGAAATGTGAAATAAAATGCTTCTTGGTGCACCATCACCTTTTTATTATTATTATTATTATTATTATTATTATTATTATTATTATTATTATTATTATTATTATTATGTTTTCATATCATATACATCATTTTGCAGTCCCATAGTACTGTACTTTTATTATAAAATAGTTATGTTTTTTACACAACTTACTCCTGCAGAAAGCAAAAAAAGGAAAAAGAAAGAAAATGGCAGAAACAAAACCAGGTATCTTGAGAAAACCTTTATTATACTCAAATTTTATTCGAGACAATATTGCACCAATACGTATTTACAGTAGATGTCAATTTTAATTTTAATTAATACAAACAGATATAAATACATTTATTCCATTCATCAGCTGAATATTTTTCCTGTAATTACAGGTTGCTATTGGCTTGCCTTCACTTCAACGAGAACAGCAGACATCAACAGGCAAGGACCAAGGATAGAGAGCTTCAGTACAGTGTGTCTTTCCCCAAGGCAAAGAAGGGAGCGCCAAAAATAAAGCCGATGAAAGGCAAATGTACATATGGTATGTGTAAATATATCTAGGGGATGAAGCACTGTGAACAAAATATAGTAATATTTATTCATTTTGAATTACTGGAAAAAGTCCACCTGTTGATCAGTATTTTGGAGGCAAAGGTCCTTGTGCTTTTCACTGGTAATATTATGGTAAGTTGAGGGTCCAGTGTCTGATACTTGTGCATCACAGGCAGTATTATCTATTTATTATCGTTTTTGTTACAGCATATGTTCAAGAGCTCACGGAAGAAGTACTGCGATTGAGGACACAATAACCGAGTTACCGACTTGCAAGGCAACCCGTTCTTCAACTTCAACAGTCCAAACCCATAATCCCACCTATTGCAAGCCAATACGAGAGGCCTGACAAAGCAAAGTTATCCGAAGAACACTGGGCCCGGTTTCACCACTGACTTCTCTTACAATGGCTTTCTGAGGTAGAATCCCTTGTAAGTCTGGCTTTCTTCTGGGAAGCTACCACGAATGACGCACACTGCGCAGGCTGGGATTGGAATCCTGTTCCCCTTTCCAAGCTTGCCCCAGATCCACCTGGTGAAGGATCTGTAAGCCACGTAGCGATAGAGCCTGAAATATGAAAGACACAAAAACTGAGTATTTGAACTGTATAGACTATGCAGAAGTACAGTACCCACAATAATACAAAGTTGCACTACAATGAACAGACTCGGAAAAACATATGGTTTGTGACAGTGAAATGAAAATATAGTGTGCTACATGGCTCTTGCTTGCTTGATTTAGAAGTACAGTACCCACAACAGTACAAAGTTGCACTACAGTGAACAGACTCGGAAAAACATGGTTTGTGACAGTGAAATGAAAATATAGTGTGCTACATAGCTCTTGCTTGCTTGACTTTCTAAATTGTACAAGTGGTTTTGTAGACAGTGACTTGTTATATACTTACTTTTGGATTGGCTGATCATCCCCAACCTCACCATACTCGTCCAGGAATTCCCAAAAGGACCTTTGTAGGACGTAGACGTTTTGGCAGTTGCCATGGAATCCTGGGTGTTCAGTAATACAGGCCAGGCATAGTCTGTCCATATGGGCTTTCACTGGCAGATAGTTCCAGCAGCACTTCCTCTCCTCTTTTGTCTTCATTGGTACACAATGTGTACACTTGCACCTGCAGAAAAAAAGTGTAAATATTGGAAAATTGTACATACTGGTCAGAGATCTGATGAGACAACTAGTATAAAATGTGATTTTGTACACAAATGTGTCTGTTATTCCAAATACCTTGGTGCACAATCAGTAACCTTCCTATGGAAAGGTCTTAGTATGGTTGATATTTGATAAAATGTATTTTATATTGTATTCACCAATAATAGTATCTTGGCAAGTATATGTCCCACCCTCATCCTACTTGCCCTGTATGTTTCCTTTGCTTCCACGAGAGATTAGATTACAGATGACATCCAAGACTGAACTAATATTTTATAACTGATAGTTCAAAAAAAGTAATGCTACACAAAATACTTCTGAATTTATACAGTCATGATTAATTTTGCTTTTGTTTCAAATGATCTATAAGGGCTTTGACTAGCCATCAACTTTAGGCATACAAAGAAAGATTTGGCAACATAAATTTATCTTCTTCAACAAAGTGGAATGGAAAGTGTAATTTTTTATTTTTTATTTTTGAATTACAAAGTAGATCTTCAATAATGAATCAATACTTGGAAAGTCCCAGCAGTTTTTCAGAATGTTGGCTGTCAGACCCAAGATATTTTTTTTCTTTCTTTACTTGTGCTAGCCTGCCTACAAGTGACAAAAATCACAGTTCACCACTATCTATCCTATGAACAGGAAAAAGGTTTTAGGAAAGCTCTGACAGTTTTAGTGCATGGTTCAAATTGTCACAATGCCCGGTTGTTTTTTTTTTTTTTTTTGGTGCAAGTCAAATAAAGAAAGTGAGAGGAAAAGAAAGAAAGCAAGCAGACAAGCAAGAAAAGTAAGAGAAATAAAGAAAATAAAGAGAAAGGAAGGAAGAGAAGAAATAAAGATGTTGGATACTCATATAGTCTGAATAAGCCTCACTGCCTCCTAGCTATGCTTTGAATAAAAGACTTGGATTTCAAAATTGTCAGAATGCCCCCCCCCCCCTTTTTTTTTTTTTTTTTTTTTTTTGCTTTTTCACTTCGCACTTTTTACGTTACAGAAGCAACAACTATGTTGAAAATTGCTACGCACTTTTAACCCATCAAGACCGTATTTGGGTGGGAAATACTTACTCTTACTCAAAAACCCTTTCATAAATATGGAATATATTCATAGCGATCGATTCATAGTGTTTCCTTTACCCAGTCGTTCCTCAGCACCGTATTTGACCTTGTATGCATGCCTGTGTATTCTACTTAGCCAGAACAGTTACTGCCGTTTACCTCCCGCCCCCCCCCCCCATAAACTAATTATCACTGTTAGTATCAGTGATTGTGCAATGCGATAAAGCGTGACCCGGTAGCCAGTCTTGTGTGGCCTTGTGTATTACTGCCCCACTCCAAGCTACTCACGATCTGTGCAGACGGCTCGGTCAGATTTGGCTGTTCAAAAATGTCATTCGTTTGTTACAAGTATCATCACATGCACAACACCAATGGCATCTAAAATACAGACAAACTCGAGTTTGCTAACGCGACAAGCGGCTTTACTGAAGTCTTCCGCGGGCACGGTGCTCCCGAGAAAGGGAATGGAGAAATGCCCCAGCATACACACGTCTTTCATTGCCCGCTACGCGGAATTTGTTGATCTATATAACTTTAATTCGATACGAAACTTCAGTGTACGCTACTGTGAGCACACGACACGAGGAAAAATTACAAAACTCTGTCCGAGTGTCGTATATTCCTCTCGCAAAAGTGAGCATAATACACATACCATGAAACATCTGTTGGGTCCTCCGGCTCTGGGTCCACGTTCTCCTTCTCGGAGTCGCACGGCACCACCGCCACCTCCTCAATACGTCTCCTCTTTGCTAAGGGCTCGTACGTGTACGGTTTTACAACGGATCTGAATATAACCTGTGGTCCAACACTACTCTCTTCATCATCTTCCCAACCGAACATAGGGTCAAACATGTATTCCGCCATCTTCTTTCCCACTTGCTTTGACAAGAATGACGCCAAAAAGCACGCCATCTGGCGGCAAAAATACGGCAAAAACCTCAATAATGTTTTCAGTGGTGAGGGTGATAAAAGACGTTTTTGTTCGTATCCCGGAGGTAAAATCATACAAAAATTCTATCGGGTTCCAAAAATGTGGTCCTGATGTACAAATTAATGCTAAAATATGGAAAATTACTGTCGTCTTTGACATTTGACCTTTAATGTAGTTTAGGCAATGCATCGCCTTGTCACACTAGTGATTTTATATTACTTGCGTGGGCATCATAACAAGTTATTAATTGGATGCCTTTCAAGATGACTTGCACAAAAGAAGCTTTTAATGTTAGACTTCTTTATGTATACAAGGCCCCATGATTTTTTTAATTACAAAAATTATAATTTTTTCTCTTCCTTTTTTTTCAAAATAAGCACATAGACCTATGGAAAAGCCATTTAACATCTAGCAATTTACACTTTTAGGGTATAAGCAGCTCCTAGCTGTTTCTTCCCAATACACAAGCTTTAAAACACAAGGTTTATTCATTTATCCAAATTACACAACTCAACAGAGCCAAACCAAACGAACATTTCTCTCAATCTAGATTATCTTTGACTTTTAAAGGCTCCCTCCTATTTTCAAATTTTGGTCATCTAGCTCGTAAAGCAAAACAAACAAAAAAACAAAAAACTAAAAACAAAAAACAAACAAAACAAAACAAAAAAAAAAAAAAACAAAAACAAAAAAAAAAAAAACAAACCCAACCCTCCCCCCCCAAAAAAAATGGGGGGCCTTATTGGAAAAGGTAAATCACCTAGTTATAGCAGGGAAGTGCCCAAAAGGCATTTTCCTGGTTACAGCTAGTAGTTTGCATGATTTTGAGGGGATTTCAATGTTGTTGGTAAAAGTGCTGGTTGTATTTTAATTAAAGACAATGTGCAATGCAAAAGTTCAGAATTGATAACTTAACGAATGCATTTTTTTCATGAAATATATTAAAATCTTTATAGCAATCACGTAAAAAGCTACAACTGATTGAATACTTCAGTTTTTCTCTCCATCCTTCTTGGTTACAGACTGTCAAAATGGGCAATTATTGGAATACATTTTGATTCTCATTTTGTCCAAATGTTGATTGAAATCTAAGATCAAACATTGTATTTTCACAGCGTAAGCACTACATGTATTTTAATTCGCAACAGTCAACATCGCATGAAAGATAAAAGTATGAAACATACATGTTTGCATAAATGCAGTAGCAGAATCTCAAATATGTGCACTTGGTAATGTATATGAGGGGCCAGCTAGTCAGTATCACACAAAGGTTGCCATCCCTGGCTTAAAATTTTGATAATTCATTGTTTATGGCTGAAGAGTAAGGAGTTAATATGGAAATTGGTGGTATAAATGTTTTGATATTGTCCAAAATATTAGAAAATTTAGCTTTATCTGCAACACAAAATTTTACCAGGTTGACATAAATACTTGAAATTGACATGTAGACTAGCTAAGGATATTTCAATATGTAATATTGAAGGTGACATATTTTTTTTGAAATATGCAGTCCTGTCCTCAAGCACTGTGCGAGTTGGCTGGGGGTGGGGGAGTGATGGTCATGTTAATACCATACCAAATATCAACAAAAACAGAACAAAACAAACAAACCGAAAAAAAGACCTGAAACAAGGGCTTGTTTTTTCAAAAAGCTTTATCCTTTATTAGGGTATTATAGAAAACGTGGATGTGGCATTGTGCCATGACAGTGTGGCAGCGTTGCGTTATGATATGACCATGGCTTACTAATAATTAACTTCAAAAAATTTACATATACTTAACACGCAACTGACCAAGTGTTACAATATTATCAAGCTCCCATAAAAAAGCCACTGGTGGCTGGATGGAGATTTTGTGTGATAAACACAAACACAAGTGCCCCCCCCCCCAGCTGGAATATAATGAATTTACAGGCAACCTTTAAATTGGTAAGGGTGATTAGGATCAGTATAATGCACAGAATGGGTGGCTGGCCGAATGGGCTGCCGAACTAGCGATGGGGTCCCCTGCAGAATATGCCAAGTTAGTGATCCTGGCTATTTTATCAGAGGGTTGTTGTAAAACTATTCATCTATCTGCCCCAATCCCCTGTCATCCCATTTCACTTACTTGCCCGGCCTGGCCTGACAAGGAACTTGTCATGAACATGTGAAGCGAAATAATACAGAAACATATGATCCATATTCGTTAATTCCAAACCCAACAATGACAGCAAAGAGAGTCCAGACTTGCCAAAGTATCAACATTTCACTTCCAATACCAATGTGAAGAAAGAAATTTCACTCCTGACTTGAGACAGGCAGTCACCCACAAAAGGCACTTGGTGGTTTTATACCGGTCCTCATAACCTTAGAAATATTCATCATTAACTGCAGATACTAGTTCTTTTCCAAAATGTATAGGCCTAATCACCCAAAACACAAACTTCATTACTTTTGCCAAAAAAGAGACCTGTTAGGCCTATCACCTTTTAGTACGTACGACTTGTCAGTCAGCCGAGTTTACAGCAAAAGAGTAAAGTAGGCCTACATCGTTTTTGTGATATTTATGAATCTGGAACAGTATACTGAGTAGCACCCTGTACCCACTTTCATATATACCTAATATACAGCGTGTACATGGCTCAAATCAACGCCTCAAGTACCAAGAATATAGGCAGAGGTTTGCTTATATTTTACTCCATTCAAAACCACCTTTCGTGTGATTTTTCATTGTGCTTCATGTCTGTACTCAATAGACTAGTTATATTTTTAAATGCAGTGAGTTCATGGGGGTTCCTCACCACATTGTGTGTATGATATCTGTTAATAAATAGAAATCTACTCAGACATTCTATTCATCTGTAGCTGGGTTTTAAGATCTGTCGCATCTCTCGGTATCCAACTTCTACAAATCTGAGATGCTAGTTATACATGTAACCTTTTCTGCATACAACATCAATCTGGACAGTGCTCTGTGGTCACCAATGAACTTATGTGTAGCCCTGACATGGGAACGAAATTTTACACATCTGTATATAATGTGTCAGGGAGCCCGCAATGTTTAGGTTTAACTGCTAACATGTGTAAAAAGACAACGTGTTTTGACAGGGGTGCTGTTTTATTGCCATGATAAGACTTAAGTCTCAATTAGTGCTCAGTGGGGTTTTGTTTAAGTGGTAGAATCTTGCAAAGGAAGGGGAAATTCAGGGCTAGTCCTATGACTGTGTGGTGTGATGTTGACTGATTGCAATGTGGGCGGATGTCACTTTCACCTGACTTGATCAAATTACCATTACATGATGCGCACGTGCATACACACACACACACACACACACACACACACACACACACATGTGAATCAACGTCCATGCCGATAACATGACGGCCAGTTGATAATTAATGGGAGTCACTGGCTGACAACGACTTCAGAGCAAGAACAACTTTACACCATGCATGTGAGTATGTGAACTAGATGGGGTGGGAGGGGAGGGGAGGCTGGAATCCCACGCAGTTCCAAGAAGATCTGTGCTACATCATGAAAGAAAGTTTTATCTATTTATCAAGGAATATTTCACAAATACTGACGTGCATGAATGTATTTGCGCCCTGTGCCATTTGAAATGAATTGTGACCAGAATAATTATGCTCCCAAAGCCAATAGCCTTTTCTAGCTGATGCACTAAGAGTTTTAGATGTTTGGATGCTGTTCATACATGTAGCTTGCATTTATATGTGGGGGTGGGGTGGGATTATCCCGTCAAGCTGGTGGAGAAAATAATTTTGCCCCAATACAGAGTACAGAAAATAAGTATATTCCAAAATACTGACCAGCACGAAAAATAAGAGGTCGTCAGTATGTTGGCACATGCACTCAAAAATGATATGCTCCAGTGCGGCAGTGCAGAAATACCCTTACACCACCACCACCCCCACCTCCCAGTATATCACTGTAGTTTATTTTTGAATTCACCAAGTGCTAAAACTACCAATAATTGTAAACTATAATATCAGACACGCCGTTTTGGGCCATTTCACTGCGTGTCAAATCACGGTAGCGAAGGATGCCTTGTGGGACCACTACTGTGGTGATAAATGCCTTGAGTTTAGGTTTGATTCCACGTTCCCATCCAGAGGAGTTAAACAATACCTCTTTGATTGATAGGCTGAATAAATTTGAAAAACGCCTTGAAAACATTCCAGATGGATTAAATTGGGTGACTTTGAGATAATCTGGAATTGAGGGATAAAATAAATGCCGTGCCCACATATGCAAATATGGCTTCAAATACGCTACAGAGATCTGCAATAAGCGCATCGCAAAATACAGATAACAGTGCTGGTGATGAGCTGAACCTGCACAAGTCTAATGCACATTCTAATGCACTATCTCAGAGTGGGCCTCCACCCAATGTAGCTTCCTCGATTTGTCCTCCACATACTTCTCTCCATCCAGATAATGACATTCATAGAATGTGGTTATCGAATCGGCCGAACGATGGCTCACAACCCCACCCCACCTCTCAAGACAGACGAGTGCAAGTTGCTGGTTGCGGTGGTGGCTGAGGGCGTGCAAGATGTGGCCGTGGTGCTCGTGGTCCTAACACAAGTGGTTTCGGAGGTTTTTATCACAATTGTTCAACTTTAAGGGAGTCCTCTCTTGATAGAGTCAGTGTAGCTGGTACTGAGAGCTCAGTGCATTTTGTAGTATCGTTTGTTGATTCCGAAGGATTCAGATTGCCTTATCATACATTGAGAAACGTACGTAGACAGGAAAACAGAAGGTGCAAAACTATTATGAGCAAACCTCCATCCCTCTTTGGGACACTGAGAGGTGCTCCTGAACCGAACAGAGATTTATTCATTTACAGGGTACACCTGGACACTGACAAATGATTTGAGACTTCGTGTGCTTAATTCAGGCTTTTACGTTCGCGGCCTGGACTTGATCTCTAACTCTTAGTCTAAATACAAATCTTTCTGACTAACAGTGCCAATGTTCCAATTTAAAGAGCTTTTTAGTGAGTCGTTATGGCCGTCGGCTACAAGAGTACGGAAATTTATCCTTCCAAAACACGGAGGATCTACCTGATTATTTGTGTGCAACATGATTTATAATCTGTTTTGCATATTTTTCATTATGGCATGCCTCAAACTTGTTAATATAATTCTAATGGACATGGTCCGGATAGAATGAGATATATTCAGGCATTGGTTGAATCTCACGATCTTGTAATTTTGCAAAATCATTGGCTCCCTCATGACCAAATTAACATATTTGAACAATGTATCAATAGTATTTAGGTTCATGGTGTATCAGGGATGAATGAAAATTTAGCCCTGTGTGGTAGACCTTACGGTGGCTCTGCTATAATATGGAAAAATTCACTCACTTGTAATATCACACCGAAACGTTGCAAATCACGCAGACTTTGCTCCGTCGTAATAACAGACAAGTGTACCAAACGTTTGTAATGCAATGTTTATATGCCTTGCGACAGTGCAACTACATTGGCTAATGCTTCAGAGTACGAAGATGTTCCCAATGAAATAGCCCAGATAGCTACCCAGTGCAATGTTGATCATATTGTCATTATGGTGACCTCAAAACCGATATACATCGTAATAGTTCCAATAATACAAGAATACTTAACAAATTTCTTAAACTCCAAAGCCTTGACTGTGTCATAAAGCATCTATCTGATGCTTTAGATCATACACATGAGAGCAAAATAACATCTGCTAGGTCAATTATTGATCATTTTGTCGTTACGGAAAATTTGATAGCTAAGGTTCAAAGGCATCAGTCTTTATATGATGGAGATAATCTCTCCGACCATGAGGCTCTCTCTATTGAATTAAGGGTATATATCAGGTTACGCGTGAGTCTTACAAATGACTTAATAAAAGTCTGAAAATACGTTAAAAGTACCATAAACTATATATTTCCTGAAAGCTAATAAATCTGGGAATAAGTTGATAGCATTTTCATTTTTACAAGTTCTTCTGTGTTGACACAACAATCAGGTAAAGTGATCATAAAAAAATCACACAATTATTAAATCTACTTTTTTATTTTGAGCTTGAGCATGTGCATTTCTGTTGCAAAAGCTAGCAGACATGATTTTCTACACAAACGTGTCTCATTTTTGTCATTGTTTGCGCTATTGTGGAGATACTCCCGTTTAAAGTTGAAAAGATGACATTCCATTCTTACATCAAAGGTTTTGACTTTTGGCTCGCTGTGGAGGGAAAACCACTCAACATAGAAAAAATCTGAGACACGTTTTTAAAGATTACATTCTTGTGAACAGTTTGCCACAAACCCCAGGTCTTTATGAGCAAAACTGACGAAGTTGATTTCACAAGAAGTTGAGAAACAAAGGCCAGGAATGATGCCGAGAAAAACGCTTTCAAAGCAAATGCCGACTTCAATAGGACTTACGCTATTCTTTGGGCCTTTGATCGCAATGACACCTTGGTATTCCGTTACGCACTCCTACCTGTTGAGTAAATGGACAAGTTTGGAGCATCAAACTTCAAAGAATACTTTATTTTAGAGGTTTTACATCCAAAAATGTTATAATCATGCTCATCTGTCACTTTGGATTCCATGTTGGGGTTTCTCAAGTTTAACCTGATTGGCCGACAAATGACTGACAGGTGGTTACGGGGCAACCGGGTTCTACGATGTTTGCCGTCTTGCGTGGGGCCCAGTATAGGTGTCAGTAAATCGTAACTTCAGTCTCAGTTCAGAAAGTTTCTATCAAGTTCACAGGATCATTGCTTACATTTGTGTGATTAGAAAGTGCTATTGCAAAGATGCTGAGAAAGAAAAAACCTAGGGGCAGACCGATGCCCGCGTCAGTTGCAAGTGAACTCAAAGCGTCTGATCTAGGATCATACTACAATCAGTTCCCTCCAGTGGAGACGACCCTGCAACCCGACGTGAGCCTCACGGACACCCCGGGCGAGTCTGGCATTGCATGGTCAGGGTCGAACGAAATCGCGGCCAAGGTCACGGATACTGATTCGGTGAACACCACAACATCCACAAGCCAACCCGGTCTGGACAAACGCTTCTGCAGTGCTAGGGCCCAGAAACTCGGAGACTTTGTGGTCTACAGATTGTTGTGAACAAGGAGATGTGAATGAACAGCCAGAGGGATACCGATTATGGGACTGTTCTCAGTTGCAGGCTTGTATTGATGCCGCTGCTGTGTGTGCAACTTGTAAAGTTGGAACTCTGAAACTGAGCGAAAGAACAAGTATTGGAGCAACAAGAGGATGGAAGTCTGAGTTTATATGGATATGTTCAAACGAGAGTTGTACACAAAGTGATAATGCGGTTTGCCTGCCCAGCTGATCGTAGTCTGCTTGTGCGGAACGTGCGCAGAAGCGCTCACACCTGCTGTATGTAAATGAGGCTCCTGTTGGATTCCTGCAGGGTGGAGCTTAGAAGCTTAGCTAGTCCCCAGCCGAAGCCACACCAAACAGTGAGAACCAGGCCCAATACTTTTGCAAAAACTCACAATTTTCCTTTACACAACCTGAAATCTGATTCCGGCATACAAAACTTAAAGGAAAAGTGCATAACATGTGTGAAAATAGCAAAAATGATGGTTTAACCCATTGTAACCTGATATATATCCTTAATGTGAAATGTCAGTCATTCAACAGAAGAGAACACACCTACACATTTCTTCGATTGGAGAAAGGTTGGAAGTGGGGAGTTGAGAGAATATCAAATTGTTCTTGATGCACGACTGTCAGAAATTCACATCACTCTAAATGATATTCAGTGCAGTGACAATATCTGTCGGAAATACTCTGCCCAATTGCAGTGTGTTTATGACCAGATAATCATTGCATGTATCAATGCTGGCGATATGATATGGTGGATCGAGTGTCAAGACCCGTAAAGTTATACCTGGTTGGGATGAGCATGTTGAGGAACACCGACGATGTGCTATCTTCTGGCATAATATCAGGAAGGAGAATCGCACTCCTTGGTACGGCACCATGGCTGACGTACGGCGTCACACTGGTGCTAAGTATCATTATGCCATCCGCTATGCTGAGCGGAATGAGGACGCTATGAGTGCTAACAAGATGTCAGATGCCATTCTTTCTAATAGTAGCGAAGATTCCTGGACAGAAGTTAGAGATGTGCTTGGCAAAGCCACTGTGTTGACCAACAATGTCGATGGTCTTACTACAATGAATGACATAGGTGATTTGTTCGCAAAGAAATATGAGGCTCTTTATTAGAGCGTAAGCTACGATAATTATGATATGTATGAGGTTCTCAAAAATAATGACTACGGGATACGTGCTAGGTGTTGTGGTGATGCAAATGTTACGATTATCATTACACATTCTTGGAGGATATTAATCATGCCATTAAGTCACTTCATTATGTAAAAAGTGATGGAGAATTAGGTCAATACACGGATCACTTAAAGTATGGCACAAATGAGCTGTATCTGCATTTAGCTTTCTTGTGCAGTAGCCTTATCAAGCACGGTTTTTCTCCAGAAGGTCTTTGTCTGTCCACTATTGTACCCATACCAACAAATGGCCGTAAATCCGTAAATGACTAAGATGGCTATAGAGGCATAGCTCTTAGTAGTATTATTGGGAAGGAGCTAGACTTAGTTATCCTTAATGACAATCGTGATATTTTCAATAGCAGTGATCTGCCGTTTGCATGTAAACAACGACATTCCACATTACAACGCTCCATCATTGCAGGTGAAGTAATACAATACTTTTGTAAAACAGGAGGCAATGTACATGCTTTAATGTTAGATGCTACTAAGGCTTTTGACCGCGTTGAATATGTCCGACTATTTAAGCTTTTGATACGGAGAGGACTTTGCCCTCTGATAGTGCGTTTCTTGGCTTTATTCTACATTTCTCAGAAAGTAAAAGTCCGCTGGTCAGATGCTATGAGCAACTCATTCTTGTCAGTAACGGGGTGAATCTAGGTGGTGTCCTCTCATAAATTTTGTCCGTAATATATTATGATGAATCACTCACGAGATTGAAAAAAAAAAAATGTGGCTTTGGTTGCCATATTGGCAATAATTTTCTTGGGGCTTTAAGTTATGCCGATGGTATCCTTCTCCTTGCCCCTACTAAGGTTGCTTTGCAGAAAATGATGAATATTTGTAAGGAATAAAACAAAGAATATGAGGTTGCATTTAATCCTGACAAAAACAAATTATTAATGTTCGGTGATAAAGTTAGCAGCAAGGATTTTCGTTATGATGGCAATGTGATTAAATGTGAAATGTGCGGCAGATATCTTGGTGCTGAATTTGGCACAGACTCTCACAAACGTTTTATAGACCATGCCATTTCCAACCTGTACACAAGGTGCAATTTGTTACTTGCCCAGTTCGGTAACGCCTTTTCAAATATTAAATATAGACTTTTTAAGACTAAGTGTATGTCACTTTTCGGATGTGTGTTGTGGGACTTCTCCCATTTCTATGTCACAAAATTTTACACGGCAGGGAGGAATTGTATCAGAATACAACAAAGAATATGAGGTTGCATTTAATCCTGACAAAAGCAAATTATTAGTGTTCGGTGATAAAGTTAGCAGCAAGGATTTTCGTTATGATGGCAATGTGATTAAATGTGAAATGTGCGGTAGATATCTTGGTGCTGAATTTGGCACAGACTCTCATAAATGTTTTATAGACCATGCCATTTTCGACCTGTGCACAAGGTGCAATTTGTTACTTGCTCAGTTCAGTAACACCTTTTCAAATATCAAATATAGACTTTTTAAGACTAAGTGTGTGTCACTTTTCGGATGTGTGTTGTGGGACTTCTCCCATTTCTTTGTCACAAAATTTTACACGGCAGGGAGGAATTGTATCAGGAGTTTGTTTAGTATACCAACCAATACTCATTGCAGATTATTAAGGGTAGTCTGTCAGGATATTCCTTTGAAGCCCAAGTACACATCAGATTTTTTTTTCGTCAGAGTATCAGTTGTTCTAACAAATATCTTGAATTGTGTAGCAGACTGGCTCTGCAAGGTAGTGGTTCAATTGTAACAACTCACGTACCTTTATATGCAGCCTTTATGGTCAACCAAAGTATAACGTTAGTTGTCTAAGCCTCTATGACATAACACAGAACATCCAAGCTGTTTTCCTGAGAGGTATGTCTAAAGAGGGAACCGATGTCGCAGGAGTTATATCAGACCTTGTCAATTTCAGAGATAGAAGAGATTTCTCCTTTCTCTCCTCTGCAGAAGTAACTGATCTGTTGGTAACCCTGTGTATAGAGTAACTTGTTATGCCTGAGAGGAACTCAGGTTCCGTACAGGGTTACTGACAAACGACAGAGGTATTTGGCAGGTTGGTTGACTTGGGATCTCAACATGTAAATAGTATAGATCCGATTTATAGTGCATGTGTTTCTTCTTTTTTTGCAAGCTCAGTACACAAGTAGTGTATAGATATAGTGCTCGTCCTGCAGCCTCTAATAAAAAAAATTTAGTTGTCTAAAAATTTTAATTTTCATCCAAATATACACCCAGGTATTTATAGTTCTGAAGTTTTTCGATATATTGTGATCATGACACTTTAATTGAAAATCTGAGACTTTACTACCTTTCTTCACATAAATTATCAATCTTGGTTTTTCTTAAATTTACACTCAGTCATCATTGGTAACATCAGTTTTGAAATATATATACACGTCTTTGTAACTGCTCTGCAGCTTCAGCTTATAATTCAATGTCATCTGCATCGAAGAGACCTCTCAGATTCCTTCCTTCAAACTTTATACCTGTTTCCGTAGTATTCAACTCATGTATAAAATTATTTATATGTAAGTTGAACAATGTGTGTAGGGGATAATGTTTCACCCTGCCACGCTCCATATTTACTATGAAACCAATGAGTATAAGTATGGTTTAAGCGAATACATGTCCTCGTTTGCTTATATAATGATTTCATAGCTTTATATAGTTTTCAACCTGTATTATTATGCGTACGTTTTGCTCATTAGCAAGTCTCGATCAGCCCAGCCGAAGGCTATTTTGAAGATCAATAAAACATGCATCAGCATCTTGATTCACATCCATTTTGTTACGAATTTTTAAAGTTAAAACAAAACTGATTTCCCTGCATGAACGGGCCGTACAAAAACCATTTTGCTCCTCGTTCATTGTATCAGTATCATCCATAACTTCTTCTTTTCTATTATTCACACCTGTATACAATTTGAAAATGCATGATAGTAAACTGATACCTGTATATGACAACATTAGATATGAGTTCTTATCACCACCCTTAGGGATTGGAGAGTTAAGTGCTTTGTTCCATATATTAGGGACTATTCCTAGAGTAAAACAATGATTGAAAAACATATGTGATATAGATATCACATCTCTGTTATTTTTGATAACTTTGTCTGGAATTGTATCAAATCCAACAGTTTTTTCTTCTTTCATTTTCCCATGTTATATAACTCTCATTACTTCATTCGTTGATATTGGCGTATTTATATATACATATCATATCTTGCTCATTTAACCAACCAGGCGCCGAAGCTTGCCCTTCAAGTCCTTCTTTATCTGTGAATATATTATTATGAAATTCATAATCAAAATGTGTTTTATCACTTTGATTGTAGAGAGCCTCAAAGTCCAGCTTCCATTTACCCAGGACCTGTTCGCGATTTATAGTGTATTGTTCATTAATTTCAACTTTCATTGGAATCTCCTTTTTACTTATAAGACGATGTTGACCAATATGTTTTAAGGAATCTCTTAGACTCTTCGACTTTACTTTTTTTAATTTGCAACACCAGTCCTCTTCTGTATTGTTACGATGCCCACCTTTTGAATAGTAGCAAAAGTCAACAAAGAATAACAACAATGATATAACTTTAACAAAAGCAAAATATTCACAATCAAAATTAGTACAAAGTAGGTAAACTTAACGCCGCTGGTATTTAAATAGTTGAACAGTCTAATGTAAATCCTAATGCCTGGTGAGATTACCCGCAGGTATTGCCCCACAGTCCCAAGTTCTATGACAGGTGCAAAATGTTCTGGTACAAATCCGCTAGAGGTATGGTTTGGCTCCAATGTGGTACTAAAAGGTGTTGTGCTGATCCAATGCCACAGAGGTGCAGTTTGGTACCAATGTGGTACAATTAACACCATATATACCAGTCGACTCATAGACACTGTCCACACTCCTCGGGTGCAATATGAAAATGGGTATCTCCCTGGTAATAACAATAGCTCACAGTCCCACTGGCTTGTAGTCACACAGCTTCTGTAAGATATTTCAGAATTCTCTCTAGTCAGGAAAATTGCTGCTTTATTTATATATATATATATATATATATATATATATATATATATATATATATATATATATATATATATTTTTTTTTTTTTTTCCCAATTAGTCATCCGTCTCAGTGCTTTGAGTGAGACTGTCTCTGATCTTTCTAGGTGACCTCCGAAATGTGTACAGACAGTACAATGAAATGAGTCATATGAATGCAGGCCAACACTTTGTTCACAATGTGCCTGAGGTACTCCAACGAAACAGACTAGCTTTGTGATCTGGCACACACTCAATGAGTATAGTGACCTCTAAAATCAAAACAAACAGGCATACCCACATTCATAGCACATCCACCTCTTAGGGGGAAAAAAACAATGGACATATAAAGAAAATGTTTCTTCCCAGTTGTCAAGGTTATTTTTTATGTAATCTTATATACGATACAGTGATTTCTAACAAGAAATATCTACTCTTTCTTTAAAGTGGCATTGACATTCAAATGGATTATTTAACAATATATTTAATTGTTTCCCTGTAATAAACACACACATGGTTCTAATTGACCCATTTGCACTGTTTATACAATTATCATCGAACTGAGGAAGTTTTACTGTCAACCAAACAAAGTCCTTTGCATTAAAATATGAATACTCTCCTGTTCAATCACGTAAACCTTAACTTTGTACATATTTCAATTTTTGACATGCTTACATAAACAATATTACTGGCAATAGTGTTATAATCCAAACACATTCATATGAGTAGTATTTGTAGAATTTTCACCCTGCTTAGTGCATCAGCAACCACATTGTCCCTCCTGCGGACATGCTCAATTTGCAGATTATGTCCTTGTAGATATGAACTCCATCTCAACAGTCTCTGATTTTTGTCGTTGAATTTAACCAAAAACTTTGAGGGATTGTGATCAGAGGAGACCAGTACGGGATACAGACCTGAGGTAGCATATCTTTAAAATGTTGAATTGCTAACAATAAATCCCATGCTTCTTTCTCAATGGTGGAATATTTCCTTTCATTGATGTTAAATTTCTTGGAAAAATAATTCACAGAGTGTTGCAAACCATTGATACCATCCTGTATTAACAGACCACCTGCTTCCACATCACTTGCATGTACTGCATTCCTGAATTGTTTTTCAAAATCTGGGGCTGAAAGAACTCATGCATTGGTGGGTTTAGCTTTCAGGTCTTGGAGTGCACACTGGCACTGATCATTTCAAATTAACTTTTCTTTCTATTTTAAAAATTTTGTCAATGGTTCAGTGATTTCTGAAAATTTTTTTACAGAATTGCTTGCAATATTTGAGCATGCCTAAAAACCGTAATGGTTCCTTTTTGTTGTTGACTGAATGAAGTCCAAAATTGCTTGAATTTGTGCTGTTTTTGGCAATACTTTTCCATTACCCACTTTATAGTCCAGATATGTCACTTCAGATTGACCAAGTTCCCTTTGTTTAATTTCACCATCATACCAGAGGAAGTCAATCTTCCAAAGAATGCTCTAGTTCTTTCAGGATGTTCAGCCAAGGTTTTTGAGAAAATACAGGTATCATAAATGTAGGTTACACATCCTGCTAGAATCAGCTGCCACTGTGCTCATTAACCGCGTGAAGGACAGAGGTGCGTTTTTTATTCTAAATGACATCACTTTATATTGAAAAAAGCCATTAGGTGTCATCAAAAGCTGATATTTCTTTAGCTTTTTCTCTGAGTGGCACCTGCCAATAACATTTAATCAAGTCGTATTTGCTTACAAAACACGCATTTCCTATCTTATTAATACTATCATCCACTCCAGAGATTGAATAGGAGTATGACTTTATCACGGAACTCATTTTTCTTAATCAATGCAAAATCGCGTTGAACAATCAGGTTTTGGAACCAATACAATAGGACTGCTCCAGATACTCTGGCTTGGTTATATTTTGTGACTTCCCAGCATGTAATTTATTTCTTTTCAAACTGCAGCCAATCGTAGAGGATCCATCTGATAAGGTTGTCGCTTCATTGGACAAGCATCTCCTATATCTACATCATGACATATTATTGAGGTGCTACAAAGCTGGTCTGAGGGTAAATGTTCAAACTCGTGAATAAGTTTTCCTAAATCAGCTTGCTGTGCAGGGGCCTCAAATGACTGATCTTGCTATTAAGATTTTGTAATATGTCAGACATCTGCATGTTTACACTAAGAAATAGAACTAAAGTCTTCATTTGAGAATGGATCATTCTCATCATCCCCATTATCATTGTCATCACATTACTTCTACAAAAGTTAATCAAAATACATGTACATGACTTCTGGATATTTGGGTCAGCAATGCTGACGGGTCAGAAATGAAATGGACATTTTGGATTACCACGGCCCTATTATTAGACTGGAAAATAACCATAATGTGGATTTATATCTGTGTAAAGAGGACATATAAAGGTAAGAGATCATAACACATCTTCTGTACCACTTTTTGAACAATTTTTAGTTGTATGTGATACGAGTTAAAAATGTGGCTGCCATGTCGGATTTTGTGCATCTTGGTGATGTCACAGTCTGAGGCCTTTTTCAATAGTTAAACAGTCTTTGGTAAATACTTATGCCTGGTGAGATGACCCACAGGTAGTGCCCCACAGTTCCAAGTTCTATGACAGGTGCCAAATGATCTGGTAGAAATCCCACAGAGTTACGGTTTGGTGCCATGTGGTACTGAAAGTTGTGGTGCTGATCCAATTCCACAGAGGTGCATTTTGGTTCCAATGTGGTACAATTAACACCAAATATACCAGTTCTCTTTGGGACACTGTCCACACTCACAGGTACAATGTAAAAATGGGCGTCTCCCTGGTAATAACAATGGCTCACGGTCCCCACTGGCTTGTAGTCACACAGCTTCTGTCAAATCTTTCAGAGTTCTCTCTCCCTAGTCAGGAAAATAGCTGCTGTATACAGACATACACACACAGATATATATGATATATGGTTTAAACATATATTATTAACACAATCGGCCGACAGCTCACCAGGCTATAGCAGGGCCTCTTGTACAAAGAAGACAAGACTACATAGATATTGAAAACACCAATTCACAGAAAGGTCACGCACAGGACCACAAATATGAAAGGGGAAGGGAAAAGAAATGATGCTTGAGCATTGGTACAAATAGAAGGAGTCGTACTCCATGAACACAGTTACCAAAATAGGATCACGTTTTAAATCTGCCAGATAATTTTATGTACTTATGTACTGCTTCAAAAATTTCCTCATTTTGACTTTTAGAAAATCCTATAATTATCCTTAATAATAATAATAATATATATATATATATATATATATATATATATATATATATATATATATATATATATATATATATATATATATATATATATATAAGGCAGAAAAATCTCCCAATTATTCCAGAGTTTTCCGATTAGTCATACATCCCAAAGAAATGAGTCATATGAATGTAGGTCAGCACTTTGTTCATAAGCTGCCTGAGAGTCACTCATACAAAGCAGGCTAGCTTTGTGACCTGGTTCACACTCACTGAGTAGTGACCTCTAAAATCAAAACAAACAGGTATACCCACATTCATAACATGTATGCTGTTTCTTTTTTGACTAAAAGTTTGCCAAAATTATTTCGACCATCACCATCTTTAACTTTTTCAAATTTATTTTCTTTCCCTCTTCTACCCCCAACATGTTACAAACTCTTTCTTAGCATCATGCATTGCTGTTCACAGCGCAGTTAAACTAAAATCCTAATACGGTTTACTGGTTCTGTTTGTATTTTTGTCTTAGCTCTTTGAGAAGAAATCAACACTTCTGGAGGTAAAATGAGTTCCCTACCTGTTTAGAATGCATATTGTCCAATACCAAATATACGCGCTGTGGAAAACCCACAGGTGCCCTTTGTCATGGGTCGGAGGTCGCAAAAATACGGAAGATCATGACACACGCGAGATTTGTTTTGGTGATAAAGAATAGGATTATATCGAGATAAGGTGAACCTACCATAGTAGATTATCAATTACAGTTTGTCTTCGTTCTGATATCGGAAGTGAGGGGCAATCATATGCAGATTATGTCAAAATTAGTAGGAAACCTTTTTTCATCATATATCGTTAGCAAATCAACGTTGAGAACACTACCTGTAATGTCCTTTGTATATTTATTGTGTAACCTATATAAAATCACAAATAACCTTGGAGCAAAATGTCCATATCATTATTATCATTATTATTATTGGGTCTAGCTGGCAAACTGTAATCATGAATAAACAACTTCCCATGCACTCCACTAGTGAGAGATTTCCATGTTCCAGTTATGTATGATATTATGCCATCTTTTTTGACTCCCTGCAGTTGGGGTTTAAGCGATTTTCTTTTAATCACTTACAAGCATCATCTGCATTA
>OZ026623.1:67621894-67664894 GCA_964020975.1 Hermodice carunculata
TACATTGTTGTGTCTATGTGCATGTTTCATTTGAGTGATTAAGGTGATATGCATAATATACCTTTGGTCATGTTTGCCCTTTCACATTTGACCAACATCAGCCAAATTTCAATACTAAATGCAGTTATTGCTGCTGCATTCAGATACTCCATATGATGGATGATCAATTCTCGGCAAGCCTACTGTCTCCTCACTCATTCCCCTTGATATAAATTTCCATTTTGTTGTTCGTTCGACCAATCCTATCAATTAAAACGGCATCCAGTATAGAAAAGTTGCGGCTTGTTGCCTGTAACGTTTCTTTAACGCAGTAGTGTGGTTGCTATGTGAAGTGGTTTCATTTTCAGGTTCTTTTTTCTTGGTATGTATCTTAGCTTCTCTCTTCGCCCGTTGCAAAGTGCTTAACCTATTCATTAGTTACTTATATCTGTCTTGGTCTTTTCTTAGACATGATTGAACAGACTGCAACAAACATATTTTAGCAGAGTCATGCCTGTCCCGTGCCATGTCCACCCATGGTCACAAACTCCTCATAATGTAACCAAACTACACAGGAATTTAATTTTTTTTGTGAGTGGTATATGCTACTGTTTACAAACATCAGTATCTCATATCAAAGGCAAATGAAGTGCCCTGATTGGATAAGGTTGTTTCCGAAATTTTGTACACTGCTGTAGTGTGCTTAGGCGCTGTGCCATGGTGTACTATATTCGTATACCATGGTTGGCAGACCTTAAATGTTTACACCACGGTAGCCTCGGTTTCAATTTGAAGATGGTTATGAATGGCAAACAAGGATAGCTTTGCAGACGAGAAAAATTAATGATATTAAGAATAGAGCATTTAAGTCACACAAAACTTAAATATGGGATAAAAATCCACATGGCATGCACAGCCGTGATATACAAAATTTATCCACCTCACAGCAAGCTGCGTACCTCTCAACCCATGAGCTTCTTGCTGAACGACTTGTTTTGGCGGGGAAATCTCGTGTAGCAGGGACATGTATGGCATAACTGATAATGCAGCATAGCTTATCTCATATAACTGTAATTGATGTTCACATTATTAACTGTATGGGATGCTCCATGTATCTGTTATGTAGCATTACCTCTCAGTCTATGTGGAACTGATGGTGATGCCATGTGCACATGCGCCCTGTAGCATCATTCATCTTTTGCGTGCCATTGCAGGCTTGCTTGTTCGAGTGAAGCTCCATGAACAATCATTCACACCCACTATTTTTGTGCTCATGCATGCTCTATTCTGCCAAAAATCCTTTCTAAGTGGTTCAGACATCTACAAATACCTAAATAGCTGATTTTTGTGCTCGGATACCAACGAAATAGTCAGTGCAAAGTTGGTCGTTTGACTTGTACCTAGATTTTTCAAGATGGCATCTTGGCAAACAGAATGCTCCCTACTGGTTTACATCTCCTCAAGAGTTAATCAGCCAGCACGTTCATATGTCCATGGACTTGTCTGGCATGCAAGTGGACGTCAAGGTCATAAGACCCACTGATGATGCATCCAGCCAACTCTGTCAGCTTCTGGGACCATTTCCTGCTTTGCCTGTTGAGGTGGGCTATTGTTATTCTGTCACGGCACATTATGAGGACATGTTTGTGCTCCACCAGGTCTCTGAAGTGAATGAGCACCAAGCCTATCACCTCCAGCCCCAGCCAGTTTATGTGGCGAGCTATGTAGGAGGTTGGCCAAGGGCCCGACACCATCCAACCGTTCACGGAGGAAGAAACGTAGACTTGATTTGTCTCGTCCATATTCAACCATGTGTCTCATGCGTTGAAGGGGAAAGTGTGTAGACCTGCTGCGGCTTGTCTGCAGTACCATAAGACAGACGTTTCTTCTCCTGGTACCCCTTGAGAGTAGGTGAAGAGATGTCAGAGTTGAAGTCTAGTAGCAAGAATTCTAATCTCGGGGTTCACAAGCAAAAGATTTGGCCCAATATGACATCTAAATCTGCCCCTTGGCACCAATCCAAAGGTGGTTACAGCCGTGGAGGTGATGTCTAAGACTATGGTACAGCAGCCTGAGATGTTGTTTGCATTGTTTGCTCCCTCTCAGCAGACTGTTTCTTCTTCTAAGCCCACTCCAAAGAAGTCTACCAAACCACAGCTGCAGCAATAGAGATCTCGGCCCTCTGGGTCCGAGCACTCAGACAGACAGCAACCTCACAAACCAGTGTGACTGGACTGGAATGGAAACCCACATGTGCCTGCCCGTGTATTCCAGAACACCAGCCAGTCTGGGCACTGGGTCTGCGCCCTCAGATTATAAGTCCAGGTAAACACAAGCAAAAGGGACAAAGGAGGAAGACAACCAGAAAGCGGAACCTTCCACTGCCAGTGGACCTTCCGCCCCAGCTGTGTCAGCACCTCTGGCATGAAGGGAACCTCCTGTTCCCTTGACAGTAGCACCAGCAGTCCCTCCCACACCTCCACCGGCTTTGATCCACAGTGAGCAGTTGGCAGTCCAGCTGGTTCCCACATTTGAGCCAGGTACCCTGCCTTACTCTCTTGAGCAGCAGGAGGACCAGGAGCTCCATTAAAATCAGCAGTTGCTTGAGGAAGCTCAGTCTTCCCCTACATTGGCCACGGCTATTGTGTGAGCGGATTAGTTGGTAGAGCATCTTGCTGCTTCCACCTTGAGTCAACTCTCTCTCAGACTTCAGGTTCTCTGAACTCCCTCTGGATCCCTGTTTCTGGCAGATTCCTCAGTCGGCAGCAGTTGAGGTCCTGGTTAGTGGGCTGGTGGAGACTCAGCGAGATCCCTCTGGCCTGCAGAGCTCTCAGCCTGCGGCCTTAGATATCTTTGCATATTAGTCTCCCCTGCTTTCACTCTCTCTTCCCTCATGGAAGGAGTAAGTGGAGGCAGCGTTTGTTGCAGCAACTACTTCTGTGAGGGTGCTACCTAACCCCAATGCCTGGCATGGTGACAGATCCTCTGGTGTCATGGGTGGCTGCTTCGTCACCTTCGGACAATACATTGGTCATGGAGGCCTTGGTGTATGCACTCACTAAGCAAGTCAGTAGTCTTCGGCCTGAAGACTGAGGAGGAGAATGAACTGCTGATGTCACCAGGCCTCAACCTAGATCTAAAGTTTGTCATTCAGGCTATTCAAACCCTGACAGGAGCAGAGAGCCAGGAAGCATGGGCATGGCGGAGGCTTCGGCCTCCACCCCCATGGACAAGGCCCCTGTGCCTGCCAAGGAGTTTGACCATGTCAAAGGTCTCATTCAGAGCCTGGCTGGTGACCAAGCTGTGGTCTGGCCAGTGGAGGAGAGGTTGGGTGCCATTACACTGTTGTGCCAGGGCTTGTCTCTGGGGGACATTCGTCAACTTATTCCGATACCTTTTTTGCCCGATGTAGCTGAGTTTTATGATCAGCTCACAGCCAAGACTTGCAGCACATGGGTTCTCATTGAGTCGCCGATGTCTGGCTGCCTGAGGCAAAGGCGACTCCGCCCTAAGCCAGATGTCCAGAGGAAGGGGAACTCTCTGCTGGAGCAGATCTTACCAGTCAGGTTAACTGCCGATGGACATAGACTGGAAAAAGTTCGATTCTTGGCAGCCTGGAACTGTTATGGTGGCTGCATGCCTTCAAACTTTTAGAGCAAGATGCTAGAGGCTCTGTTCTTGGTGTTTCCTACTCAGACATGTTGTTAGCCACCTTGGGGTAAGTACTGGATGTAGAAAACTTGTTTTGTTAACTTTTTAACAATTAACACTTGCTTTGGGAGCTAGGAGAAGCAAAATCCACGCTCTAGCTTATGACCATCTCCAATGGTCACGTGACGACTCCCAGGCAGGTGATCCTGAGGCCTCACTTGGGCTTCCTTGGAAAAAAAACCAGGTGACTGGACATGTGGCTATTGCCTTTATGGGTTTTACCCTATGTGTGTTGGATGCTGCTCTTCCCCTTGAGGATAGAGCTCTGTGCCCAGTAAGAACTCTTCCCTGGTACCTTTCCTGCATTAAAAGGACTTCAAGAACGGAGGTATGCCTTCCTTCTACCACTGAATAACCCACAGAAGGAGCAAGTTTGCAGAAGCACAGATTTCATAGTGGATTAAGCAGATAATCTTTAAGGCCTATGAGACCTTGCTGGATAGGCAGGATGCCTTTCAGCTTGTCTCTGCCAGAGCTCCCGGGGTGTGAGCTCTTAATGCCTATGGTCTGCCTTGCGGAACATTGCAGTTGTCGACATTCTGCAGCCTGCCGATGGCGATCATCCACAACTTTCATCGAGCACTATTTGTGTGACATTATAGTGCTTCAGGAGGCGATGTATGCCTTTGCTGGTGTTACAGGCTCCTTTGCCTAGGTTCTAATATTGGTGTGTTAAGCCTTTTTTAGATCCCATAAGAGCTGCCACCATGTTCCAGTTCATGGTGCTCTTGCGGTTGCATCTGATGTAGGCCCATAGGCTGGTACATTTCTTAGATGGCCTTGTAGGGCCTCATGCCGAGTAGACCAAATCTTGGACAGTATAAGGCAGCTTATCATGGGCCTGTTTCCTGTTTTATCTAGGGGTATCGCTGCCCATGGAACCTTATAACCACCCACCTACCCCCAGTGCCCGCCAGTATTGTGACTAGGACCTGTAAGAACTCCATGTCCGATGGAGCTGAAGCTGATAAAATCTGCAGGTGAGGCGTACAGTTGCCATGTTTGGCACCTGGGGATTCAGTGTGGTCCCATGCAGGTCAGTTAAGAGGGTTTCCCATTTAAGCCAGATCCTGCTGTCTGCAGCCTCATTTCCATGTAGCTCTGACATTTGCCCTCCAGACGTCACCTCTTCACACAGACTGATGGTTTCCCTTGGGCTGCCAGTCCTTCTGGTCTATAGAGGTCAGGGTACCTGCAACAATTACCCCACTGCTAGTATGCTTGAATATTGACAATGGTGGTCGAGTGGTAACGTTACATAATAAATACGAGATATTTGGAGTTATATCAGTATTAATAAGTGCACTTACATCTCGACCACCAGAGAAGCTACCCTGACCAACCCCGCTTCCCTTACAGCTGATGTCAACTAACCATTCTTCAAAATAGGAAGGATGAGACGGGGTGCATGTGCACATGTCGTCATCATCAGTTCCACATGGGCCGAGCGATGGTGCTAAGGGACCATCAGATTCTCAGGATCAAGTATGAGTAGCAAGCCTTGTTGGGCTTCATGCCTAGACACAGAGGTCTTGGCAATGGTGGTCGAGAGGTTAGTATACTTATTAATACTGATATTACTCCAAATATCTCATATTAGGGGCACAATCATGCCATAAAGCGAGTCTCCTTGACATCACCATCAGCATAACATTGTATAGTTTATTTATGTTTGAAATTAATATTTCACTGTGTATTTTGCTAGAAACTCGCTGCCAGCCGTAAGGAACAAATATCACACTTTAACATCTTCTAATTTCATACATATTGGAAACATGAAAATGTTATATTCAAATGTTTGGAACATTCATAGATTTGTAGATGTTAAAGTTTCTTTCATGTGACTAAAAATCAATGGCCAGAATCTTCTATGTTGAACATTGCATGAAATTTTTCCGGTGCTTGTAGCAAAATTAAATCCTTCTATTTTCCATCTTCTGTTCATCGTAAAATTTTAAAATTATTTATTTGGTCCACCTTGCATGTCTTTTGAAGGCGTTTTCCGTGTTTCACAAATGGAAGTTCAAATTCTTTTGACTCCAGTCATTATAATTCTTTTCAATTTGGGTTTGTTTTTAACGTTTTTGAAAATATATATAAATTTAAATTTAAAAGGTTTGAGCGGTTGTGATACATGTACACTTGATCATCAAAAATATACCAATTCTGCAACATATAGTGTATGTCTGCATGTTTTTGTTGCAGCTTTTTTTCTTTTGAACAGAAATAAGCCCAGTCTGTGACTCAGAAAGAAATCACAATAACTGGTATAGTATGGTACCCAGCAGCAACAATATAACACTTCTGAAAACCATATGGCAAAGTTAATCTCGGTATATCTTTCGTGTATATTGCTGGCAGAATAGCAGAATAATACAGGCACTTCTCTTGGATAGTAGTGACGTGAAAAACCTTACAGCATGAAAGTTGCCATTAAAGAGTGTGTCTAAAATACAATTGTGTTAAGTGCTAAGTGGAAAAATATATAATGTCATACACACACTTTAATGTATCATATACCCTCATATGGCTGTAGCAGCACAAACCAGGGATATGCTTCCTGATAGATGACCAGAAGCTTATTTTACACCAAAATGGTTCTGTGTGAAATGCAGCTATTCATCCAAGTTAGATAAACAATATATATATATATATATATATATATATATATATATATATATATATATATATATATATATATATATATATATATATATATATATATCACACATAGGGAGCCAAAACAGATTTTAGGGTGGGTCAGAAGTGTGAACAGGATAGGGTGCCCGCCATGAAACTTTGATTCATAGCAGTTGGGCCTGTGCCAAAACCATTTTGAAATATAGACAATGAAAGTGTTCAGCTGAGGTGGCCTCAGTATAATCCCCCACACGGAGTGGGGTGATGATACTGGGGTGACCTAAGTCAAGTGGTTCCATGGCCCATGTTTTATGGCAGTGCGTTAATGACCGATCTTGCGGTGCACATGTCTGTAGGCCATAAACTTGGATACAGATATCATAACACCACCATACCAATCTTCATTTTGCATTTATTGGTCTTTCCTCTGTCACTTGGTAACATAGAAATAGAATCTGAATCCATTGCGCATATATTTAAGAAATGATGAAGTGTTACGTACACTGAATTTTATGATTTTCTATCGGCACACAGTACGGACAGAAAATACTATTTACCCAGTATGCAAGTATAATGGGTTAAAACTGTTAAGCTAGGGTATTTAGTACAGCCATTCTATTGGCTGAGGGCTTTTGGTGGCAAATTATGCAGTTAATTATTGGTTCACGTGACAGCTTGAGTTGAATATTTACACTCTTGAAGGGATTAAGCATCCATTCCTCACCTACCAATTCAGTAGATCTTTTTGTCTCCCTAGTACTAGTTCTTTGTGACGTTTGTACACGGTGATACGGGCCAAGATTCAGACCTTTTTGGGCAAATGGGCATTTAAATCGACACCAACATGAATTCTTTCTAGGACGAGTTAAGTACCAGACCAGATGAAAGTCTGGGGAAATCAGAAGGTGGAGGTTTTGTTGAACGATGTTCTTTCAAAGAGAAAGGGACTGAGCAGCAATATATCTGCAATTTGAAGGTTCTGTATTGTGTTCAACGTTCTTGTTCCAGTCTGGAGAACAAGAAATATGATGCAGCCAGGAATATGTTATCGAGATGTATATAATGGATCTGATAAAACACATTCAGAAACTTATGATAGCTGCTGATGGTGAAAAACAGGCCGGCAAGTAGTAGAAGACAATGAACTGAATGAGCTGTGTTCGGAAAAGGAAGATCAGAAAAAGCTATGGAGAGCTTCAGCCAGGGCTGAGAAATGTGCCAGAGAAGACGAAAAAGAAAGGCACGCAAAGGGGCAGAAAATTAATTCATGCCAAACAGATATGGGAACCAGCGCCAACATGGGTAATGGGGGTGTGGCTGCCAAGGGACTGCCACATGACAAGTTAAGGGACATGTGTTTTCTGTGTGAATAATTTGGCCACTGGAAAACTCAATGTGGGCTGCTAAAGCGCATCGCACTGGCAGAAGTACCACAAGCACAGAGAGGACAATCAAGTATACTTTTTGTTCAAACAATGACAAACGAGCATATGTCTAAACTTCCAACGGTAGATTAGGCAAGGGCATAGAATTTTAGAAAACAGTAACAGAATCCAAGTTTATACTTTGTTTTATTTCCGAAGGTTACAAACTTCCGGGGTTTTTTTTGTTTTTTTTTTGTATGTGTTTTGTTTTTGTTTTTTTTTTTAACCCAGAAGATCGAAATTCAAAAATAATGTGTCTGCCAAAAATTCATGTTGACTTTGTCTCAATAGAAATAAGGGCTTCAGTAGAAAAGGGCTGCGTAAAGATTGTTAAGAAAAAGCCATACATAGTGAACCCACTTTCACTAAAAGCAAATAAAGTTGGAAAATTGCGATTAATACTTGACTTAAGTTATGTAGACGTGTTCTTACACAAGCACAAATTAAAAATGGAAGACATAACAATGGCCCGTAGCATATTTGACAATGGCTCCTTTATATTCTCATTTGATATCAAATCCGCATATCATCACTTAGAGATACAAGAACAGTTTCACACATATCTGGGATTCAAATGGTGGTGTGAGTAAATGAAAACATAGTTTGTGTTCACAGTTCTTCTGTTTAGGTTGTCAACGGCAGTTTACTTGTCTAGAACAATCTACAAGCCCCTGGTCACAAAACGGAGGTCACAGGATATCAGGTGCCTATAGTATGTAGACGATGGCTTTGGGGGTTCCAAGGATGAAACCAAACGGGAACAACAGGCAGATACATTTAGAAAGGATCTACGTTTGTTGGGCTTCATTAAAAGGGCCGGAAAGTGTCTTTGGGAGCTGATACAGTCTCTGTCATGACTAGGCCACCAGTTGAATTTTAAAGACAATGAAATTTCAATATCAACCCACAGAGCCGACAGTGTAAGATCCAGCGTCAGGGAACTTTTTATATTCGGGAAGCTGAATGAAGTTCCAGTTGCAGTTCTGGCGATTATAGCTGGAAAATTGGCATGAATGCATTATGTCCTGGGAAAATAAGGTGAAATTTCACACGCAGTTTATCTTTCATGCTGTTGAAAGCCGCAAATAATGGAAAGCTAAGATCGTACTTGATGCCTCTTGTATTTTAGAACTCATTTTCTGGTATGAAAACAACTTAGTGGCCTTGGATAAGTGTGATGGAAGGAAAATTCGAAAGTGCGAGCAGACTTTGATGCATATGTATACAGTGATGCATCAGATGTTGCATATGGTGGCCAGGGTATTATTTGTGGCAGTAATCAGACTAAATTCCCTTTGATTGTTCACGGAAACTGGATTTGTCATGAAAGTGCTCATAGCTCCACCTGGCGGGAATCGAATTCAATGCAAAACATACTTTGCAGTCTGGGGACAAGTATCAGTAGACAAGTAGTTCAGTGGTATACTGATAGTGGCAATGTATCAAAGATTGTGAAGGGGTAAGCATGAAAATGAAGCTTCATGAATTGGCCTTAAGCGTTGCAAATTTGTGTAAATCAGCAAATATAATCATGCCAACGATGATGCCTTTGACTTCAGAGATACAAATAACACTTCAAGAGAAGACTCAGACAGTATTGTGCACAGCGAACATTCGAGATACAATTGAAGTGGACCTCTGACCTTCTAAATAATATCAAGTTTCTTATTATTACAAACTATCATCATTGAACGCCATATCAATCTTCGCACATACAATTAGTGAGTCATAATTTCTTGAATGAAAGCAACAGACGCCATCATTACCAAGATTTAAACAAATATGTTATTTGGACCTTGCTAGATCACTCAAGCTAAACATTAGGAACACCTAAAGAAACCTTAAGTACTTTTCCATTTGCGTTTGATAGTTACCATTGGCATATGATCCACCAAAAATAAGACAAAATGTCAGTTGACCTTCAAGATGAAAATTAAAGACATCAAGAAACACCATTGGTACTTTCCTATTAATGTTTAACAATACACAAGGACCTAACATCTGCCATTACCGAGCCCATATGTCAGATTTGCTGTTGTCCTAACTGCAACAATGCTTACATGTACACACAGCAGTGCAATTGTTTTTAGTTGATAATTTTGAACTTTCACAACAGAACGTGATTGCAGTCGAATTGTTTGCAAGCTGCAGGATGGGACGTAGTCGAATTCTAAGATGGCTACCAAATAATGTGACATTTGACCTTTCAAATGACCTTCTAACTTTAGACCCTAAAACTGATCTTACTAAAAAGTGCACGAATGGTGTATGTGAGCAGTTTTTATGACATTTGAAATGAATTTGTTTTTAAACATTTAACTTTTGGATATGAAATGTTGCTGTGTAATAGATGAAAGTGTTTGTAACCTGTAACTGACAAATTTGGCATAAATTTCTTTGTATCACTAGGGAAAAACTATGTTTATATATCATCTAATGCATTTCATATATATATATATATATATATATATATATATATATATATATATATATATATATATATATATATATATATATATATATATATATATGACTGATTTAATGGAACCAAAATGAATAAATTCTCAGATGGAACAAAAAGCAAAATCCGATGCATCACTTGCCATATGTGTTTTAGGTCTTTATATTCAAAATAGCTGCCAAGGGGTGTGACCTTTGACATTGAAAGTGACATTGAAACTGACCATGCAAAATAAAAACCATGATGTATATTGTTAGGGCTGGCAGGTTGAAATAAATACCATGACAACATTTTCAGATACAAAATAAAGAATCAGATTGGTCAAAATAGTTGAAAAATATGCTAAGGAATGGGGCTATCAGAGGTTAACTTACATGTAGGTAGAAATGCATCGATGAAAAGGTTAACAAGTAAATGACAACAGCACCCTGTAGTGAAAATTTGGTAGAGATTGCAAAAATAAATTAAAAGAACATAACATATGGTTAGGGAGAACAAGTGATAAAAAGCGAAACACAATAATTTGTAAGAAGTAGCAAATTGATACAGCTTCACCTGGGCGACAATTTAAAGCTTATGGATGCATAGATGTCTCTGTGAACTTAAGACGCAATTGGTTAAACTGTGCGAGGTTTCTTAAGAAGGTGAAACATGATAGGAAAAAGTTAATGTAAAAAAGTACTAAAACATGACCATTTAAAGAAAAAACTCAAGAGGAAACCCACAAAAGATACAACCCCGCCAAGTCTGAATTATATATAGGTGAAGTTATTATATTTATCTATCAAGTCATACCAAAGCTACTTGAAAAGGGTGTCCACGGCCAACTTTGGAATTTTTTATTCATTTATTTAATTTTTCTGAAAACCAAATCCTCTGCCTGGAGCAAAAACAAAATAATAGTGATATATATATATATATATATATATATATATATATATATATATATGTATATATATATATATACATATATGTACATATATATACACATATATAGGTACATATATATATGTACATATATATATATATATATATATATATATATATATATATATATATATATATTCATAAGTATCTTGAGTTTTATCCTTTTATGTATCTGGTCATCTGTAATAGTGTGTGCTTTCTGGTATACCTAATCCAGTCGAATGAATAATTTGAACATTGATATGATCTTTACAAACATTTTAACGTGTCTTTTTATTAACTTCTCTTAGACCTTACTTTTATGTATTTATTACTGTTTTATTGCATCCGTAAAACAGTTATAAAATGAATATGGAATACTAATAAACTTGACAACTTGCCATTTGAACCCAGCAATGAATGGAAAATTAATTTCAGCAAAAGGCAGAGATTCAAGAATATTACCAAAGCATCAACATCCCTTTTCCAATAACAATGCAAAGAGATGAATTTCAACCTTGACCTGAGACAGTTAGTCACCTATAAGAAGCAACAGGTGGATTTAAACAGGTGCTCTCAATCATTGAAATATTCTTCATTAACGACAGACTTTTGTGGGTTTTTTTTCTAAAACATATAGGTCTGGCCACTTAAGACCCAAAATTGTTCACTTGCAACAAAGATACCAGGAAACATGGTAGGAAGGCTACTTTTTCGTTTTCCTGACTTGTCAGTCAGTTGCATTGACAGCAATAGAAGAAATAAAGTGTACATCGGTTCCGTGTCATTTATGAATCATGAACATTATACAATATTCTTTCCCATCAAATTCAAAGCAGATCTGCCAGACGGATTTTGAGGAGAAAAAAAACGAAAAGGAGAGCTGTGGATAGGCAGATGGATGGATGACAAATATATCACTAGGTTGTTCGCTTAGGATCAAACAGAAGTCTACCCTGTCATTCCAATACCATATGAACGGTAATAGTGCCAACAACAATGATGACCACCACTGCAGTTCCCACAAAACCAAATATCAAATCTACATATGTGTCCTTGGGTTTCTTGTTATCTGAAGTCCTTGACCGGGTGCGCTTTACCAGTCCTGTTTCCCTTCTTGAGACATCTGCAAGGAGAAATGATGTTTATAAACTACGTGAATATGGGACTATCGATGGACAGCACATCCGTTTGCATACAGATCACACATTCCAAATTAATACTTATCTGAAAACTATCTAAATGGGTTTGGCGACTAATTCCTTTCTTACACTCCCCCAGTTGTTTTCTATCTTGGGATCTATCAGTTGCCGTTTGCTTTAAATACACCTAGTAACAATTATAATTATCGGTTAAATTTTGTCTTGGTAGGGTGCCAGTGTGATTGTTAATATTAGGTAACTTGACTATATGGTGGCTATTGGCTAGTTATTAAATCAATTGTTTGCCTTATACACATGGAAGTTTGCTTGCAAACATTTGATATGCCGTCAGAGAAGCATGCCTGTTTGACTTTTTACTTCCCCTAGTCTCTCAAAAACGACAGATACAGCCAACAGAAAACACAAACGATGCCTTCCAATACTGTTGGTATGCAGGATTCTACTAGTCATGGCATATGGGACACTTTCAAACTGTTTTATTTAACGCGTACAGTAACAGAATCGTTCAAATCCTCAGGAAATTGGTCATGTTGGTCTTTAAAATGCCTACGCAACTGATTTCAAAAGCAAATGACATGAGTTCTTGGTGCTCTGTTACAAGTGATGCAGAACTAATGAAACTGATACAGTGATTGCATTTGACAAAGCGTGCATGTGTAAATTTAATCTTACAAATTAAAATTATGCTATACCAAAGTTATAATTATCAGTAGCTCCTCAAATAAATATGCAGAACTAACGAAACTAATACAGTGATTGCATTCGACAAAGCGTGCATGTATAAAATTCAATCTAACCAATTATAATTATGCTATACCAAAGTTATAATTATCAGTAGCTCCTCAAATAAATATGCAGAACTAATGAAACTAATACAGGGATAGCATTTGATAAAGCGTGCATGTAGAAAATTCAATCTAAAGAATTAAATTATATTATACCAAAGTTACAATTATCACTAGTTCCTCAAATTAATAACAGACGCACATTGGTCACACGCTTCTCCGCCATAACCCTCTTTGCATCCTGAACGGCAGTAGCCGCTTGTTCTGTTGCACACATCCGATGGCTCCTTACAATTGCATCGCTTCAGACATCCCAAACCCCACCGTCGTGGTGTACAGGCTGAAAAGAAGCATACACTTGGGTCACCTCGGATCCTATCAATGAGCATAAAGACTGAATCAACCTCTTCATACCTAACAAACAACTCTATAGACACATTAACCTAAACAGTTTCCTCTTGTGCTTTCATTCCAAACTTTCAGCAAGAGCACGGCAACAATTAAAAAAACAATAAAATAGGGGCATTCAAAATTCGTTATCACTGTCCTACAGCTTGCATGTTAGGGTTACAGCCATAAAATTTACGACCATGCAAAATAATAAGTATTTTGCTCAATGGAGAATGTACGTAAAAGTTGTACCGCCGCAAAATAAAGTGTCTTTCACAAAAAATGCATGGGAAATACTGGTAAGGCAAACTGTAAGAACACGGCAAAATATAAATATGTACGTTGTCGATATTCACAAGTTGGAGACAAGTTTTCAATGCAGAAGAGCTCCATTCCCCTAGTAGGTGAACAGACCACTCAGGTACTGTGAGGAAGGGAGGGGTTCCAGATTAAGCCTGTATCTATTCTATTATATATGCATTGTTCGTATTATGCTGAGAGGAACAGCAGGGTGGCCACTATGCCCAATAGACAAAAGAAAAGAATTAATAACCACTGTTACCTTGTACCCAAGTCATTAAATAAATGCCTCTCTATTTAACTGTTTATCAGTGCTGAAAGTGACTGCGTGCTGTGCATAAACGAACAGCCAGTTGTTTCTTGTTTTGAAAGACCGTTTCCAGCATGCAGGAATCAACAGATTCTGAAATTTGGTATACATTTGTAAAATAACATGAATTAATCCATAAGCCGATTATGATACCACTATGTGAGATGAATGGATAAATACTGAGCAAATTTAGTGATGGTAAAAAGTTGTTTTCGCTTATCAGTCATTTGGACCAATAATCTGAATGTTTTTATCAGTCCAGATACAGTTCAATTAAAATATTCAGGGAAAATTGTCAGACACTTGGACTTGTAGCTGTGCCACCTATATTGGTCTGGAGCATATTTAACCAGTAAGAACTAATAACTGATAGCTTTTTATAAACACTGCAAATTTGGAGGTTATGGAACTGTTACACATGGAATCTTAAAGAAAGTTTCTTTTCTGAATTTGAAAATCATTTAAAAAAAATATATAATTTTTTCTGATTCCTCACATCTAAGATTGGAGCATGGAGCTATTGGAGTTTTGAACACATGTATTATATAGAGGATAAAACAAAAAGGTATTGTGGTCGTGAGAACTGTGAGTCTTGTTCAAAGCCCACCCACCCCTATATCCCATATATAAATCTAAAGTACGTCAATTAAGTCTAAATCTAATTTGGTTTTTCCTGCGTCAGTAAGACATCATAACTTTGATTTTTTGCGCAGCAGTGGCAAAGAAAAGTAATGGAGTAGCTTCCTCGACCCTCTGCCGTGTTAGGCCGTGTGCAAATCATATTTGAAGTCGAGGTGCTGGCAAAAGATAACATTGATATTTTGAGGCCCCGAACCTCTTGCCCTATTGCCTCAATACCCCAAAATAAAGGAATATGGAAAACTAAATTTTGAATTTGTCTTTTGGGGCTCTACAAAGGTGGTATAAAATTGCACACATATCCTGCCATGTACGTGTGTGACAAGGCCTAACCTTGTGAATATACATATATATTCAGTCTTTCAAAACAAAGAGCCAAATATGGCCAAGGAAGACACTTAATAAATCAATATACATATATATATATTCAGTCTTCCCAACAGAAAAAAAACAAAGCAAACAAAACACAACAAAAACAAGAACAAAAAACAAAAACAAAAAAACAAAACAAAAACAAACAAAAAAAAAACAAACAAACAAAAACAAAAAAAAAACCAAAAAAAAAACCAAACAAACAAACAAACAAAAACAAAAACAAAGACAAGAAAAAAAATACAAAAAAAAAAAAAACCAAACAAACAAAAAGGAGAATAAGGCCAATGAAGACAATTAATGCAGCTCTTTTTGCTTCTAAACGTATCTGGGCCAGCTGACATTTCATCCAGATTTCACGTTCGTTCGTGTTGCTTATTGTCTTTAATAATGATACTTTGTTTCTGAATTATAATCTAGCAGCCTGCAGCATCTTTGTCTTTTGACAATACATTTTTCAAATTTAATCGGGTTCCGCCATGAGGAGTGGAATCATGTTTGATACGTATTTTCTCTCTGCAATGGCCCTCGCTTTTAGCATTTTTCGACTTTTGCAGGACCACTACACAGCCACCCAGTGGATGAAATAAGTTTTTTCCTTCTGTTTCGAGTTCGTCTTTCTCTCCGCCCTGCTGTTTTGGTACACACTGATCAACAGTGCAGCATCCTCCGTGCAGTTCTGAAAACATACGCACCTTCCAGGCACAAACACGCACGAACACACACACACACACACACACACACACACACACACACACACACACACACGCGTGCACGCGCAATTAAGTCTCTATTCGCTCCGTATTAAAAAAAAATTACCGCTTATGTCTAATCCCAGACTTCAATTAATCTCCCTAGTCGTACCTAATACTAAAATTCCACGAAATTAAAAGTTTCAGCAGCCAAAAGAATATATAAACGGGTCATCAAGCGAGAACCATTAAGCATGTTTTGCAACCTTAAGTTCCCCGACACGCGTTTTTTATGGTAGCTGATGAGTGAATAAATAGTTTATTGCAACCCAAATATGCTGTAAGGATATATAAACAGCAAACATTAACAGTGTAAAAATAGGTTTGCATAAAAATACCCAAAATATTTTATTCTGCCTATATTTTCGTCTTTATGCTGTTTTCAAGCAGAGAAGATTTATGTCTTTATTTGTTCTTTATAAAACAAATATCTCGATAAAAATGTCTTTATTTATGTTTGCAGCACCATTTAAAGAAAAGAACAGTTCTCGAGATTCGTTTACATTTGGAATAGTTTCGTGACTTTAAATCCCAGGGGAGTTCGATCAATATCCGTATTGACTGTGTTAATCGAATTTGTATAATCAGCACAAATGGGAGTTATATCATCGGCCAATGCAAATTTATTGAGGGAGATGCTTTAGATAGATCAATAAAGTGTATATAATCAGAAACGGATATATTTATTAAGATAGTTTATACAGACCAATATTGCATAAAATCATTTATATTCCCGAGTCCAGAATGTTTCCTGATAAGGTTCAAGTAATATTTTCGGGAGTTTTAATTCGAGGAGTGACACTCCCATAGATAAAGTATTGAGAGTATGAGATTGGCCCATTTAAGCGTGTGGACGTTTTTTTTTTTTTTTTTTTTTTTTGATTCTAAATAAAGTATCTGTAAAAGATGATTTTTGTGTTGTGATTTTATTACTTTAAATCTGTCAAAATTTCCGCGGGTTTGATATTCCCTAAGAGTGTCTACTCGAGAAAATTCGGGAAAACTTATCCCTCGCTAAAATTTGTGATTTAAGTAAAGGTGGCTTAAAACTGATCCCTGTGGCATGTAGCATTTGATATGCAAATAGTGTAAATATACACCTTTCTATGTTGGAAAATGCTTCCTAATAAGAAAAAAACATTAAAACATAAAAGACACAATCATTGAATTGCATGCAATTGCACATATTGATGTGTAGTGTCATGATTATGAGTATCAAATACTGCAGAGATGGTTTCTTAATATTCCAAACACACGAAAACTATTTTGAAAGGTGTTGATTACTGTCTGAAGTAAAAACATTACAGTCATATTTGCCGGTCGCTTGCTTTACGTTTTGGAAATACTATTGTCTGTGGTTAATGAAGAATATTTCAAAGCTTGAGAGGACCGGTTTAAAACCACAGGTTGCTTTATATGAGTGACTGCCTTGTCTCAAGTCAGGAGTGAAGTTTCTACACATTTGTATTAGAAAATAAAAGTTGATGCTTTGATGACTCTGGAATATCTGTTTACTGACATTGCTGGGTTTGGAACTTATGAATATGAGTCATGCTTTTCTGTACTTTTCGATAAATCATTCATTGGCTATGTTGTGCTGTGGGCTGTGATCGTCGATTCATAGTTATAATGGAGGTACAGTATATTTATAATATTCCGTATTCATAAATATCACAAAAACGATGTAGGCCTACTTTCTACTTTCTTCCTTTACTGTTAACTCACCTGACTGACAAGTCAGGGGAACTGAAAAATGGGTAGGCCTACCAGGTCTCTTTTTATTTTTAGCAAAAGTAATAAAACTTGGGTTTTGAGTGGTTAGGCCTATACGTTTTGGAAACACTATAGTTTGTAGTATAAAAATCATATTTTAAAGGTTTAGAGAACCGGTTTAAACCACCAGTTGCTTTATATGGGCGACAGCCTGTCTCAAGTATGAGTGAAATTTGTTTTTTCACATTGGTATTGGAAAATGAATGTTGATGCTTTAGTAACTCTGAAATATCTTTATTGTCAATGTTGGGTTTGGAATTTATGAACATGGGTCATGTTTTTTGTGCTATTTGGAAACTAAAATGATCTTTATGAACAATTTGATACCAGTTTCAAAATGCAATTAATGATATTGCATTGCTCAATCAATTTACAAAGATAATTGAGTTCTCGTTGACACTATTAATTTCTGTAATGTTAAAATTAGAAGAGAGTCTCCTTATCTGCCTTCAAGCAAGAGTTTGTGTGTCCACAATGACGTCCTGACTCACACATTGAGTACGTACAACGTTAGGCAATATATTACAGCCGCCGAATGCAAAGACCACACTGCCTATTGCAGAAATTGTGGGAGTACAGTGTCACAAACAACTAATTGACTAATAACTATATGAACGACATGGGTTTCAGTTGTGGATTTTTAACTTATACATTATTTACTTGGAAATCGTTTGCCGTTTCTGCAATATTCATGGAAGTTTTTTTTTTTTTTTTTTTTTTTTTGGTGGCATGAGATAATATTTCTGAGTTCTGCCCACGACGTTAAATTGTTTGCTTTGGGTCATCAAACATAAGCTGGAAAAGTATTTCTGTAGATTTGATTGAAGGTCTCTGCTCATTTACCTCATGACACGTGCTGGGGGGTGGTACTGCAAACTTTTTTTTCTGTTGATGTCCAACACAAAATGGGATACATCATCTCAGAATGGCATGTATTCAGTATATGACCGTGCAGCAGAAGGTGCTATTAATCCTTGTCAAAGGGATGTACACATGTATCATGCAAATGTTTTTCACTATAGCCACTGCAAAGTATTTGGCTCCCCATGCAACTAATGCAGTCCGAGGGCACGTGTCAGTGGCTAATTGTATCTCCGCTTAAGCGCAGTTACATGTATGTACTAATGCACAGCATCTATGACATGGTACTACCTTTATATGGGGCTAATTAGTCGCTGTATTTTACATCTACCAATATGTATTGCATTTCCTTTTAAAGAGTAAATGAGACATATTTAAAATTGGAAATAGGATATTTTCTTATCAACCGGCAATATTGGACACTGGTTTCCGAACAGCTCATATCTCTTTTGGATACTCAAGAACAAAAAAGAAGGACCAATGGAGTGATTCTACACAAGATGTAATTTTAAAATATTCTCGTGTGAAATTTTTTTTTTTCGCTCACTGTAACGTAACAGGTCAAAAGGAACTCGTAAGGCGATGTCCTTCTCTTTGGTCAAAGGGTTTTTGAAGCAGCCAAGTGCTTGTGAGTCTTTGCACTGCTAATCAAATGAGACACTACCTGTGAATTTTACCCTATAATAAAACCAATCTAATGGTGCTTTCAATATTTTGGGGTTCAAAGCGTATTCCAAAGCACTATCAGGATGGTATTTGATGCTTTGATAAGTATTTTGCTCAAAAAGTTCCCAGTTGGGAACATTTACGATTTCGTATATTTCTTGTCTGTCGCCATGGAAAATAAATATGATTTTATTATTTTAAAGGCATGCCTCAGTAACCAAGGCTTCTTTAGCAAAGCGCAGTGGCCTCTGATACAGACTCTTGCTCTTGCACAGGCATGGACATATGAATTTCTTTTTAACTCAGCTGACTCGTCAGTCAGCTGAGCTTTTGTGAGGGTCCGTAGCGCGTCCGTCATTCGTCGTCCGTCATCCACAATTCACATTTTCAACTTCTTCTTCAAAACCGTTGGCCAGATCTACTTCCAACATGGTGAGTATGTGCCTTGGGTGGGTCTCAAGTTTGTCAAGTTGTCACAGTCCAGTGATTTTTGCTTTTTTATGGTTTTTTTTTTTTTGGGTTCATTTTTGGAGGAAATCTTAAAAAATCTTCTCCTCCAAAACCGCTCACACAATTGCTTTGATGTCCCACAGGGGCACTCAGAGGACTTCTAGCCCTTTATTTGTTCACCAGAGGGCGCTGCGATTTTTCCCTATTTTTTTATTATTTTGGTGTGTTTTTAGTATTTTCGACTTTTTTTTTCCAGAACCGTCACTCAGATTAAGCTGAAACTTGGTGGCTAAGTTTTTCGTAGAAGGGTCAAACAAAGTTGTTCACAAGGTGGCACTGCTTTGGATTCCTGATTTTTAACTTTTTTTTTTCAATTCGGGTACTAGTCGGTCAACGCAGCTTTCCTATTGATCACTATGTAAGTCAATGGACATTCTAATGGTTATTCGCATTTTTGACTTTTTCTTCCAAACCGTCATCAAGATTGACTTTAAACTTGGTGGCAATGTACTTTGGGTGGGTTTCTACCAGGTTTGTTCAAATGGTCACGGTTCAATGAATTTTGGATTTTAAATGAATATTTTGTTCATTTCGGGGAAAATCTCAAAAAAATCTTCTTCTCCAAAACCGCGTGGCGAAATACTTTGAAATTGCATAGGAACACTTCTAGGGACTCCCAGACCTTAATTTGTTCAACAGGTGGTGCTGCGATTTTTTTCTATTTTTTTTATGAATTTTTGTACGTTTTTGCTATTTTCGACCTCTCCAAAAAATCTCCCAGATTGTGCCGAAACTTAGTGGATATGTTCTTTGTGGCAGGGTCACACAAGGTTGTACACCAGGTGGCGTTGCTGTATATCTGATTTTAAAAAAAAATTTTCAATTTGGGTACTTGTTGGTCAATGCATACATTCCTAGTGTTTACTATGTAAGTCAATGGGAAATGCAATGGTAGTTTACATTTTCAACCTCATCTGAAAACCGTTAACCAGATTCACTTCAAACTTGGTGAGTGTGTGTCTCTTGTGACTTTCTGCCATGTTTTTTCAAAGGTTCACGGGATTGCAAAGTCGTAGGGTTTGCAATGGTAATTGACATTTTTGACTTTTTCTGCGAAACAATCAGCTAGGTTCACTCCAAACTTGGTGGGAGTGTTCCTTGAGTAGGTATCTACCACGTTTGTTCCAATGGTCACAGGCCAATGATTTTTGGATTTTCTAATGATTTTTTGGGTCATTTTTTGGCTAAATCTTCAGAAGTCTTTATCCTTGCATATACTCAGCCAATCGCTTTGAAATTCCATAGGGACACTTCTAGGTATGTAGCTGATACATGTACAGTAAGTGAGTGACCTGGAACCATTTCCAAGGTCACAAGGCGAGGTGCATGAAATTCATTGAATATACGGTAACTTGAAAACTGTTAAGGGTAGGACATTCATATTGCACATGCTAGTTGTCCTTAATAAGGGCCAGACTTAGACAGTGGACAAGTGACCTTGTCCCCATTCCCAAGGTCATGGGGCCACTTGCTAAATTTTTTACTGTTCACCTGACAAGTTGAGAGCTATTTGAATTTAGACCTTGATGTTGAACATGATGGTTTTCCTGAGCAAAGGCCAGACTTAGACAGTACATGGGTGACCTTAACCTTATTCGCAAGGTCACTGGGACCCAGCCACTTACATAAATTTTACTTTTCATTTTGTAACTTGAGAACTGTGGAAGGTAGCACCTTGATGTTGAAGTTGTTGGTGGTCCTCTATTTAGGAAAGATTGATACTGTAAAATAGTGACCTTGACCTCATTCTTAAGGTCACAGGACCACCAACATGGATTTTACTGATCGCATGATAACCTGAGAAGCATTTGTACTGTGACTTTGATATTGCACATGGCGATGGCCCTCTATGAAAGTTAGATTCAGAATAGGTCAGTGACCTTTACCTCATTTCCAAGGTCATATGGTTAGTCAGCTGAGCACAGGACTGTCACAGTCCTCTTGTTTTATACATATTTTCATGTCAGAATTTTAGACGCAGGATCCCTCACTGCAGCACACTTCATTTCCGTTATGTTCCATTAAATATCATTATAAAAACTAACAGTATAGCCTGGCGATTCAGACGTGGGACAGTTCCCATGAACATTGACCGTTCATGGTCCTAGGTCTGGGGGCTGGGGGTAATGGGACACAAACATTAGTGCGTATAGCGTAACCGCTTCTACGTTTTTCCCAATGTCAATGCATGGATTCTGCAGATTTAACTAACTGAAAATTGAAACTTATGTATTGGCTGAAATCTTGGTAATGGTGGATCATATGCCCATGGATACTAGGAAGTACTGGTAGGAAAGTGCCTTATTGAGTTTCTTTTAGTGTTGATAATGTTTACCTTGAGATACCCTTAAGGTCGAACTGACGCATTGGCTGATATGCTGGTCACGGTAAATTCTGCCACCTTGCACAGAATAAATGGATAACATCAGAGCTCTGTGAGTGAAGATTGGCATTGCAAACGTTTTTTCCCAGTTTTGTTGCCAATCTTTGTCTTCGATTAATTTTGTGTAAGATGTCATTTATGTTTAGTTTCTGTATCTCCATTCCTCATGAATGATCCAACACTAAAAGGTTTTTTGTTCGGCATTTATGGACAGAAATGAAGCAAACTGTGGCAGGAATTTTGGACTGACTCTTCGGTGTAATATCCAACATGATGTTATCACAAAATATTTACCAACGCCACACTGCTGACCAAGATATTTTGAATTGTTATTCAACATTGGTTGGAGCTTTTGATTCTGGTACGACTATCGACATATGGGTACTATGCTGTTCAATCTGCCTTTTATACTCCCACCCCCTGGACATTTTAGCTGAATATCTTTTGACCTGTATAATTGGAAAACATAAATAAAATATGAATTGGCCAAAAGGTATGCACAGTTGATACCCATTGAAATACCAATTGCCTGTCTAGAGACGGGATTTTCCAAATCTAACATGCCATCCATAAAAAACTTCAACAACTTAACAAACTGGTCATATTCAAATACAGACTGGTCATCCCTCATTTCTTTACCAAAATACAATGTACTTTTTCTGTTAAGACCACCCAAGGGACATGGGAAATATGGTCTTTATAGGAGTGGTATCAATTGGAGGCTGGAACTTAAATGAGGATTAACAAAGATGGGACTATAAATTGGCTGTCTGAATTGAAATTCTACTATATGCACCTTTATAAGATGTGATCATTCTTTGAAAGATATTTTTCTCATAAGGTTCAAAGCTAGGCAGGTGAATCAGGATCATCTGTCTGTGGCTGCATATGTGGCAGAAGCTACATTGTAAGGTTTTTAGGCTTCCGTAGCCCAGGCTAAATATATGTTTGCTAAATCCAAACCAGAACAGAAAACTAAGAGCCCACCGCCAATTGTGTGTGTGCCACAGAAGATTTGGTGGCTGAGAACGTTATTGACACTGGTTCTGTCTAAGCAGCTTCTTCCAGCACCACGCCATTTGTGGATACACCTTTGGGCAAAAAATTTTAATAAAATATTCGGCCGCATAGAGAAGAGGTTGAACAAAGTGGATGATAAAGTGTCAGCAATTGAGAATGCTTGGTTGGACGATTCTAGTGAACATTAGTTTTTTGGCGGATATTTCGATGACTATGTTGAACCACCAGTAAAAAGCAGAAAATGGAAGGTAGCGCAGCTAACGAAGATACGGTCTCTATGCATGCCTTGGACAAAGGGTGTTTGTGAAGCTTTGTCGATTTTGTGAAACCTTTTTGCACTGAGGAGAGATGTGGAATGGATGTTAGCCCTCATAACGTAGTTGTCCGTGAACGGATGAGCAAAGACCAATTCAAACACGGGAAGGATACGTTTTTTTGGCTCCAAAATTGTGGGAGTCTAATAAATGTTTGACTGAATCAGCTGATACGGGACACAGTTGGTCCTCAAACAGAGAGTGTGGACAGCAATTTGCCAGTTATCCAGCCCTCTTATGCACAGCGGCTATTTTGGTAGCACAAAATGGTGACAAGCTGCCATTCAGAGTGAATGATGACCAGCTACACAAGGGCGCACACGCATTGGCGTTCCTGGGCCATGGATTCCACACCCTCTGTCTGAGGACACATGACTTTATCAAGCCTGGATTGTAATCACATTCAGAATATTAACATTTCATAAATACATAAATTTCAAATCAGAAAAAGTTTTAATGTCACAGGAAAACAACCAATTGATCAAGAGACTGAGAAGTTGTTACATTTGCAAGTTATGGAAATAGAGGAACCTTGTTCAGATGAATGCATTTCACAAATTATTGTCAGACCTAAAAAAATGGTATGCTCCAAATGGTTCTTAGTTTGATGCAGTTAAATAGGTTTGTTGTATACGGCCGCTTTAAGATAGATAGGTAAATGTACAAAATTTCAGTGAAATTGCTAAAGAAATTTACCCACAACATATCCCTTTCGAGGGTAACATGAGTTTAACTTTAAAGTAGTTAATTATCCTTTCCCGGACAGTAATCATTGATGCTTGGTGGATAGGTCTGTACAGGCTGGTCCCCGATCTATGATTTCCAAAGTATACTGGAATTTCTGGTAACGTCTATAGTCTAGCACCAATTTGGACTTGCTTTTGTTATTATTATTGTTAATTTTGTTACTCGGTGGACTTAATAATGACGAACCAGGATAATGTTTAGGGACATTATTATAGTAGAATGGCAAGTTGGGCTTTCAAAATTACTTTTAAAACCCCCAAAAATCGTGAACAGAGAGATAAACAGTGAAAACGGATCAGCGTTAGCCTCGAGCGCTGATTTTGGAATATACTTTGACGGAAATTGTAACTGTCTATTCTGCAAGTCAAATTTCATTAAGGACAAAATATTTCACAGTAACATTACTAACAAAAAAATGCAAATTGAGAAACCCCCGATCGGAAAATTTGGTATTATCTTGTGAATCTTCCAATATCAATTATTTAATATCCTGTATCAAGTGCAAATCACAATATGTGGGCCTAACTACTCAATCAGTTAAAAAGAGATTAAGTGGTCATAAAACTACAATTAAAAATCAAGTTAAACACATTTTTGTGAAACCATTTCAATTCTGCGGAACATTCACATTTGGATTGCCAGATACAAATTATTGATTACATAGAGCCAAATTTTGTTAGACCAAGACAGTTATGTTAACACAAGGAAAGTATTACAAATGGAAGATTTTTGGATCAAAACCCTTAATTCAGCTTTTTCTTATGGACTCAATGGCAGAATTTGAAGCTTCTGTGATGTTAGGAATTCGGACTTTGCAACTCTTGACAGCAGTAACACACTTTTCCATAATAATCAGGCTGGTATTGAAAGAAAACAAGAAGAATAAGTCACGGACAAAGAAAATAACGGAAAAACAGGAAATGTAGGAATGTGGATACAAAAGACCTTGTCCAAAATTTACTACAGGCTTTCTCCAATGGCATTGATCAATTACATACAGCTCTTAAAGCACTATCATTTCGAGACATGACAAAAATTAATGAATATTTGGGTCTTACTGATTCAGAACACACATTTCCGCAGAAGTTTTGTGAAATTGTGTCCGCTTTCACAACTATTCGGAAACCAGATTCTAATAAGAAAAAAAAAATAGATCAAATGTTTTGCAGCATTCCTTTCAAACACAAAATTATTGATTCACTAAGCATTTAGTCTCGTTTCAAATTTAAATTTGTTCGTAACATGATTCCCAAGGAGTGTAAACCATATTTATATATTAATTCAAAAACAAAGAAAGCATATTGGTCACACAATAAATATTCAAAGGGTAACGTCAAATCTTCCACTGTTGAAAGTTTGATAGATGCTATAAAATGCCTTTTGGATAATACTTTTGTTCAATGCGGACCATTGGTTTTTCAACAAATAAAAAGCATTCCAATGGGTATTAACTGCTCCCCTCTACTGGTAGATTTGTATTTAACCTGGCTTGAATTTTAGTATATGGATAAATTGATGAAAAAGGACTTTCTAGTGGCTACAAAATTATCAAACAACGCAAGATATATTGATGATATTGCTTGTGTTCATGTACAAAATTTCAGAGATATTGCTAACGGAATTAACCCAAAAGATATCCCTTTGGAGGATAACAATTCAGATGGTTTCAGAGATTTGTTTTTGGACTTAGATATTTAGGTCAGCAATGACAGGTTTTGTATTAAAGTCTATCACAAAATAGATGAGTTTAACTTTCAAGTAGTTACTTATCTTTTCCTGGACAGTGATTTTTCGGATACTAATGGATGTAATACGTTTTTGTCACAGATTTTGAGATTTGATCGTATTTGTTCTAAATTTCAGGACTTTGCATCTAGAACCAAATTTATTTACAATAAACGTGAGTCAAGAGGATTCAACGATATACTTTTTATCAAATATTTCTACAAAGTTTGCTGTAAATATCCCAAGATGGTTAGAAAGTTTGGCTTCAATAATTTTAGAGATTTTAAACTTGACTGTTTTGCTACTTATTTTTGTTTTTTGGCGTCATTCTGTTTTAATGTGCACCTTTCAGATATTTTAGGCTAGCTTGTTTTCTGTTAGGTTAAACCCCAAGGGGCTATCGGTAGCAAGTAGCGGCCTACGACAGTTACTAGCTTGTCTAATTGTACTTGATATTTGGTTAGTATTTTCATTGCATTCTCTTGACTTAAATACCAATGACTTTCATTCTTTTCTGACTTGCCCTATAATTTTACTGTTAATATCCAAAGATTATTAGAAAGTTTGGCCACAATAATTTAGTTTTTAGACTTGTATGTTTTGCTATTAAACTTTGTCTTTTGGCATCTTTCTGTTTTAATATTCACTTTCAGATATTTTAGGGGCTATCGGTAGCAAGCAGCGGTCTACGACAGTTACATGTTTGCCTAATTGTACTTAAAATCTTGTTAAGAAAAGTTGTTTTGATCACATGTTTTTGGCATAAATGCTAATGACTTTTTGACATGCCTAAATGCACATTCACTCAATATTGAAAAAAATACTCAAGATTGACAGTATTTTCTCAAATGTCACAAACCTGACACATTACGTTGATACATTGACTCAGGGTTGGCAGTGAAGTAGAGCTTAATTGTTTGAGGAGTATGTGTCATCATGGAGTTTGTTTTATATCTCGAGTGCAGGATGTACATTGTTGCAGTCCTTGTTTGGACTTCCCATGGTTTATACAGGTGGTCCATTTGTAACTGGTTATTTTACAATCACTGGGACTGAATATAATGCCCCAGCTTGTTTCCACTTCACAGGGTTCCCACGCATCATTAAAAGTTATAAAAAGTCATCAAATTCTATTTTCTATTTTTAAGGCCCTTAAAAGTCATTAATTTATGATATGTGTCATTAAAAGTCATTAAATATTAATAAGCGATGATCGATGGTCAAAATCTCTGTCCAAAGTCCAAACGCAGGCTGTTGACTGGCTTGGCCGTAAAACAGGAAGCGGAAGTTGTAGGTGCGCAAAACGCAATGCACAGAAGACCTCAGCTGTCACACTTCTGCAAATGTCTGCCTCGCCTAGGGCGGGAACATTTCCTCAGTGACCCGTTTATCAACCTGAACTTTGACATTGTAAAATTGCGTTTTGTGTTATTGTGTATCAGAGAATTGGTGAATGCATCTTCAGTGACTCTTGGCTAAGTGATACAGAATATACTCTGTGGTTTGCACCTGTGGATGGTGATAAATAGGCCTATTCCTTCGTTGCCGGATTTGCAAGAAGACTCACACTAGTTGCAGCTTGGGCAATATAGGAAAGAATGCCTTACGCACGCATACTGAAGGCCGGGGACACCAAGAGTTAATGGAAGCTGAGAAAACGAGGAGCTTTGGGAGGAAGATTACTGCCTACACAGCTAACTTAAATGCAGAGTTGCAATCGGCCAGCAAAATGGCAACTGTGGAGGCCATGACTTTATCCAGTGTAGCAGCCAACAGGACCAACACACTAAGAGCTGAACTCATATGGGCGATGAGAACCACATACTGTCACCACTCTTACAATTCCAATGACAACATTGAGGATTGTTTCAAGACCATGTTTCATGATAGTGCCATAGTAAAATTGCTCACATGTGGCGAGGACAAAACTGGTTACATGCACATGGTTTGTTTTAACTTAACACCACATTTCAAGAAACAACTGTTGACTGAAGTTAGTGCTCAGAACTTTGTTATCATGTTCGATGAAAGTTTGAACAAAAAGAACAAGATGAAACAAATGGATGTACATATCAGTTTTTTTTTACTCAGGACAGGACTATACCAAATACAGAACCCAGCATGCAGACGGTCCAGTCGCACTTCCTTGAAAGTTGAAAACAACAATAAATGCATACTTTTTAAAAACAAATTGTCATTAAAAAGTCATTAAAAACAAATGTTAATGAGTCATTAAAAGTCATTAATTTTTAAAGTCTCTAGGCTGCAGGAACTCTGCTTCAGTTAAACACTGATGGATGGTTTAACTAGGATAAGCTGTCCAGCTAGAATGGGTACATATTGGTTCAGGGGTAAGTCAAATTGTTCTTATCTGAACCTTTACTATACAAATTTAGTAATTATGGTTTGTTTGACAGGTATTCTTCTTTCATAGTGAAACTCTTCATTTACAAGCAAAACTTCACGTATTTAGCTAATTCATTATTTGCCACATTCATATTTATTCATTATTATGTGGGTTGTCTTTAGCTTAGACAAGGAGCCGCTACTCAGAGAGACATGTACTTGTAAAATCCTCTGAAACATGTTGAGTAGTTACCCACTGAAGACCCTTTAATTTATTTGGGCTAAGACAGCCTATGTCAAAAATTTGTTACCCACTGAAGACCCTTTAATTTATTTGGGCTAAGACAGCCTATGTCAAAAATTTACAGAGGAACGTGTGCAATATTGACAATAGTACTTCTGTATGTAATTAGGTTAGACAGGGACAGGTTAGCTTACGGAGAGTAAAGAGTTCGGACTGCGGAATATGGTAATGATTACTAAGAAGTGGTTGTGAACAAAAAGACACAAATACAATTCTGTTCGCTTTGAACCATTGATGCTTAATGGATATGTCTGTACAGGCTGGTCTCCGATCTATGATTTTCAAAGCATACTGGAATTCCAGGTAACGTCTTTGGTCTAGCACCAATTTGGACTTGCTTTTGTTATTGTTATCGTTCAGTTGAAATCAAATCAAATATATGTTGGTGGATAAAAAATTTCCAAATGCAAAATGATGTTTTATTAAAGGCAATGCTGATACAATCCTCAATTCAGACTTGCCGATGGAAGGTTTGGGTGCATATTACTTCAATAAAAAGATAGATCAGAGATAGACCACAGAGGCAGCTTTGTGTCACATGAATTATCTTTGATTGACAGCTGCTTTCTTTGTGCTTAATAATTTTTGTGCAAATAAAACGATGCCAACAGTTAAACTTTGGATACATAATACTACAGTGACAGCCATTATAAATTATATGGGCGGTGTTAAATCAACTGAATGTAAAGAATAAGCAAAGGCTATGTGGCATTATTGGTGCAGGCAGAGGGATAGTTGGCTACTTGTCACATATGTGCCGAGTAGTCCGAAAGTTGCTGATTTGGAATCTAGGAAGTTTAATGATACATTAGAGTTGGATATAAATACTGATGTAATTAATACACTCGTGGCGAAATGGGCAAGACCTGATAACGATCTATTTCCATCCCGACTTAATGCACAGACAAAGATGTATGCATCTTTTCAACCAGATCCTGATGCCACATTTATCGATGCTTTATTGCAACTTATAGTCTGCTTATATTTTTTTACGCTTTTCTACCTCACAGCCTTTGGAGAACTTCTACACATGTTGATTGACATACCAGCATCACTGCCACAAACAAACAACAGGTACAGTCAAAATCAACTGGTTCATGTGGGTTCTGAGGAAAGGGTGTAGGCAGGTGGGTTAAGAATGTGTATTTCCATTAGTTTTCATTGTAATCTGCACTTATGTAACTTTAAAATCACTCTACCCAGAAAAAAACAACTTTCTTGTGCTACATGGCTGTATAAAGATAAAATACCCTTGTAACTTTGATAACTTTTACTTCAAAACTTTTCAACGTGTTGAATTTTACTTTAATATAGAATCTTGTAGGAATACATACCTCTAGCTAGCAACAGTTTTGTGTATTTGGTTGTGTATTAAGCCAGATACGCACGCAATTGTTAATTGGGACCTCTCCTATTTGTTACCCCTACCACAGTTGGGGACTTTACATCCCTTGAGGACAAAGTTGTTGTTGATGTCTTGTTGTCACTGGCAATCCTTGACGGACAGCAGCGTTTCTGAGCAAGCTACCAATCTCCTCATGGGGACTTGGTTAGATGGCACACAAAAACAATATAAAACATATTTACAAAAGTGGATTATGTTTTGTGGGCAGCAGAAGGCAGACCCATTTGAAACCAATCTAGGAATTGTTCTGGATTTTCTTAAGGTTTTGTTTGACGAAGGGAGAAGTTGCCATGGGAATTGTACAAGCACTGCTCAATCAGCAGTTTCGTCCATGATTATTTTGCAATCTGGTCAAACAAAAAACCCTTTTAGGAGTCCAGAGGGCAGCACCTGAGGGTGATCATTTACATTGTTTTACTCATTTGTATAATAACAAATTTCTTTGGAGTTTCGGATTGGCAAACAGCCAAATTTATACAGATAAACACTGCCAACTGCTGCCATCTTGGGTCCTAAACTCCTCCATTGGCAATCATCTGTTTGCTGTAAAATTTCTTTGGCTGTCAAAGACCCTCAGTACTAAGATATGACACTATTTGGGAGATGCAGTTAGTGGGACACATATTTCTCACCTTGGTCACATGAGGAACCTCTCAAGCCCTCCATACACCCACTCTTGCATGAGCCATCCACTTTGCTGCATATTTCCGTCCTATTTATACATTTGCACTTCGAAAGGCAATGTAAGCCCCAACGTCCATCTTCACAATCTGCATGAAGTAGTATTTGAACGTCATCAAGGCTAGTTTATGTACCTGGAAAGGATTCTGTGATTCAGGAGCCATTATCAAATTGTTTTGATTATTTCAGAATGTCTGTTCTTTGTAACTCCAATACTATTTTAGGTTGATTATGTTACTGCTTGATTTGCTTTGAAAGTATGTTTCTTTCAATAAAAAGATATAATGATCGAGTTATAAAGCATTTTTTTTTCAATTCAAAATTTGCTGAAAATTTATATCATATCTTTGAAATTTGCACTTAAATAAAATACACAAAATTTACAAAATAACTATGTTCCACCCATTAGGGAACTGCACATCACATATATATATATATATCACGTGTTTGGGTCGCTTTTTGTACTATAACAGGCTTGTATGAATACCGTATCATAGGTGTAAAAGCTGCAGTGCCACAATATAATGTATCGGTACTTTTCCGGTGGTATTGGCACTCTTCCGGTGGTATGAGTACCTTTTCTGTTTCATCTGTAATTGTGTTGATGAGGAGTAAAAGTTTCTGCAAAATGTCGTTCCTAATTTTGCTCTCTGTATTGAAATGTACAAAATGACCCAAACATGAAAATAAAAATTTTATAGCATGCTTTGTAGACGATATGAAGTAATCAGCTCGTACTGGATACCATATAGCAGAACGAGTGAGCGAAGCGACACTCGTTCGCAATAAGCATGCTTTATATATATATATATATATATATATATATATATATATATATATATATATATATATATATATATATATATATATAGATAGATAGATATAGATATATAGATATATAGATATAGATATATAGATATATAGGTTTTAAGTGAAACAGGCACAGGTGTTTAAACGTTCATTTTATGTAGTCAATACAATTTTTTTTTATAAATTACACACGAGGCAGAAATTAGAACTTGCCTTTTAATTTTTTTAGTGTGACCGATACAGAATAAATACGACACATGGTCCCATACTTGAGTTCTGAGAATGTCCACTGCGTTCCCGTTTTTACGTAGTAATGGCGTGAAGGGCTATCAACATACAAGGTGCTGGAAGTACAGCGTACATTTGTATATGGGATGGCAATTTTTTGCGGAAAGTAAATTCCCAGCACATCTCCCTTTTCAAACCCTATTTGTTCATTCGGGTACACTGTGTTCCAGCCATCATGAGTTTTTGGATGGAAGGTCTGGCTTATAAGAGTATAAACTTTGGAGTATATCCCCTTGTTCCTTCTCCAAATTTGGAAGAATACAGATGCATCGCTCTCTTGAGCAAGAAAGTTCCAGCTCTTTACTTGTCCCTTTTGGTTTGATGTGTATAGAGGATCTGATATATAGATTCGGTCATTTGTCCGGTCCATATTGGTCTTACTGTCTGATTCAAGCCTATATTGAAATAGGTACCATCCAAAAGTAAATACGCCAGGTTCATCTGTAAGTATACAATATCATTAATAGCCGTTCTCCAAATAGTTATATATATCTTGGTTGAAAATGAGATGAGTCTGAAATGATGTTCACCAACTAAAGTATTAAGGTCAAAAATTGACGTGGAGTGAAATAGTATCATTCAAAAAAACTCCTGTTTATTTCTTTGTATATATCTATATATATATATATATATATATATATATATATATATATATGTCTGTATGTATATACAAAAGTACATATTCCTGTAACGCATTTGCACTTCCATTTGAAATTGAAACTTACTGATTTCAAACGTTATGAGATGAAGATGTGTTTGACAAAAAACCCACACAAATAAATAGACCTATTTGTATTTTACCAATATTGATCACAAATGTAGCTCAACACGTCAACGTATTATGATCAGCATGGAACTAAGGAACCATACCAAAAAAAAAAAAAAAAAACAAAAGATGGCGTGATTTTGGCGACAGTTTTGCTAACAAAAATTTACACCAAAAGTAAAACAAGCTACAATGTCCATATTGGTCCAAATATTATTAGTCGTAATCAATGGAAATCAAAATGTTATAGGTCTTTGGCCATATTAATGCAGTCATGCATTATTAGCATAAAGTCAAGGCGAGACAACTGCAGTCAGTTTACTACAATTACATCATCTCAAAGGCAAATAAATCCTTGAATTCCATCACATTCATTTTTCCCTCAGTCACTGCTCATAGAGGAAACTGTGAACGGAAGTAACTCTCCAAGGAGAGATTTTTTATTTGCATGTTATAAAATGTACTGAAATTTATTAACATATCTGAAAGTGTAATTTAACCTCAGCTTACTTGTCACCATCATTCCGGTTATAATTAAATTTGCCTTGTGTAAAGGAAAACAACAACAACAACAACAACAACAACAACTTGTTCACGATGTGGTTATGCTGGTAATTCCTGGGTTATAAAATACTTTATCCAGGTATTATATCATTTATGCATGCATTTGATCACAATGTAGGGAAACGGCGAAATTCATGGTAAATTTTTGACTCCATATCATCATCCAGATTAACTTCATACTTGGTGGAATTATAACTTAGGTGAATCTGCTGAGTGGGTTTAGTTAAAATGGTCACACTTCTGATTCCTAGATATTTTCATGAAATGTTGGTTATTTTTTTTTTGGGGGGGGGGGGGTTGCAAATTCTTCTCAGAAACCACTTGGGCAATCACTTACAAATTGCAAAGGAGTCCTCATGGAAACTTCAGACCCTTAATTTGTTCCACAGGTGGCCCTGTTTTTTTCTACTTGTTATGATTCTTCGAACCGTTTTCCTATTTTGGATCTATTCCAAACTGCACTCTGGTTTGTCTTAAAACTTGTTAGAATGTACCAGTGCTCTATCTCTTTTACGTGTGTACAATGTATGCTGCCGGTGATAATTTTTGATTTTTATCGAAGCTTCAAAAATGCGAATTTCAGTTAAGGGGACATATATGTGTTTGCATCAATAATGTCCTCACCCTAAGCTAGTGCATGGAGGCGCTAATGACACACGCAGGAAATCCTTCGTTCAAATAATCATATAAGGTTGCTGCATACAAATATGACGGAATAGGATTTACATCAATTCTCAAACTTGGAGTCGCTACTTTGAAAATGAAGAAAAACATAGCGCAAAGGAAAACGAGATGTTGACAATGCTGCACATGGGCAAGGAGACTGAAGGTAGGCATCTTTTATAAGAATAAAAACTGTCAAATATTACACAAACAATGTAAGAATGAACGCCCATAAATATTACACAAACAATGTTGGTGGATAAACTAAGTGCTTTCACTGGCAGCTAGATACACTTATATCAAAGTAATTGCACACTCTGATGTCATAATTAGTGGTCTGATAGTGTTATAACTTGTCAACCAGGTGAGGTGATAAAAGCAAAAAAATAATCAGTAAAAATACTATTTATAATTTACCTATATATGTGTATAAATAGCAGGGAAATCCTAAAGCCCCCACCCAGTATAACGTGTACTTTTACACTGTTAGAACATAGTGGACAAGTTTACTTTTCTAAAATTGCATGTCAGAACGATCGTGCTAGGACTTGTGATTTACAGTACAGTTAGACATGTCTCACGAACATACAGTACGTTCCATTTGTGAGACATGTCTAACTTTCCTTCTTGACAATTAATATCATAGAAAGAGTAATGGTGCACTTCATGTTGCTTTCATTTTGCAAAGTATATATATATATATATATATATATATATATATATATATATATATATATATGTATACATATATGTATATGTGTATATATATATGTATATATATGTATGTATGTATATATATATATATATATATATATATATATATATATATATATATATATATATATATATATATATATATATACTTGAGGAAAAAAAGAAGTCGGCCCTGAAAGCTGCCATTATATGTTCCCCAATGAGACCTTGCAGTATTCGTGAGCAATGCTACCTTTAAATGTGAAAGCAGAAGTCCTTGAATATGCACACAGAGTCCCGATGGCAGAATTTTGCATGGCCGATTGCCGGCTTGGTTCCCCCACTTGCAGCGTAATCGCGACCTCGCCAACGAAACCGAACTAGCTTTTTCGAATCTACCAATTCAACACACCTCGAAGGCCAGGTGCACTGTAAACGCTGGCTAGCTTTCACGTCATCTCCCAGGCAGGCTATGATCCAGACCTCGCTATTCTGTCTTGAGCGCGAGATACTTTTCACACAGGAAAAGAACCTCGTTCCGTGGGCATGCGCACTGACGAGCAAAAATTACCTGGTTCCCACTGCCGTTTTTGCCCGATTAAAACGCTGTTGCCCTTTGTGCCTGCACAACGGACGGAATTTTCACTGTATGGATCAATTGTTCGAATTGCTTCCGTTCAATAGTATTCTGCGCTATTCGGTTTTTGCCATGTGTTGCAATAGCTCACTATTTCTTTATTTAACATAGCTCTGACTCAGTTATGTGTAAAACCATTCTAGGTGCCTACTGTAGTTATTAGTAATAATTATTGTTATATATTTGATGAAATTTTTAATTTTTGAACCTTGCCATGGGTCTAATAGCCGTCCTGCCTTCAGGCGTACACTTAGTAATTTTTTGTTAAGTCACCAGCATTAAATACTATCATGCAGCTCTGGTGCCATGAGGTAAGTTTCACCATTAGGTAAGTCTTGAAAGGGAGTGAATACTTCAGCGCTAGGCAAGTTTCACACGTGAAGAAGACCTTGTCGACGAGACAGCACTAAACCCTCTTGCAAGGTCTTGAAGGCGAGGTCTCTATATTGCTGCACCATGGAATTGTCTAAACGCACACATGCATGGGCCTCTTGTGTATACAGGAGGCGTCTGGCTGGTGTGATCTAACCTCTTTGGTGTGATCAACTCTGCCTTTGGCAACAGAGTCCCTATCTCCAATGTACGGGTTGTACCTCACATTAAGACTTGGTGGATCTTGCGAATAAATTGGAAGCACCTAAAAACAGTGAGAATTGTGCTCTTTACAACCTTACATTGCCTGACGAAAAGTGGTGTAAAACACTGTTAAAAAAGTAAAACGCTGTACTTCACACAATACTGTACACTGAGAAATAAGCAGGTAAAATCACTGCATGAAAAGCAATTTTTTGAAACCATGACAAGTATATAGCATTTCTTGCTAAGAATTTTTGTTCGAGGATTTATTCTTGTTTTTTATCTCCTTTTCTCACCTTTTTTCATTTTATATATTTGAGAGAAATGAATACATGTACAGTACAGTCATCTTATGAATATCAATTTTTCTTTTGTTTAGAATATCATATGTTTTTCTTAGCCTCTGTCACAGTACTTTTTGGTGTGTAAGTGTGCCTTTTTGGAGCTTAGAATCTATTCGCCTCATTTTGTTTTCCTTTACGTTTGATATTTTGTTTTCAAAACTTATTCACTTTTCATTTCAGAAATATGTATGCCATAAAAAAAAAAGTAAAAAGGCATGACCACCTCACATACCATCAGCGCCAATAGCAGACGTAATACCAAGTAAATGCTCAGTTTGTGTAGTTTCACATTGTATATGGTCATTCCGATACACTAGGTCCGCACACATGTCTTAGTTTTGTTGTGTTAATTGGGGAGTATGGTCTTTAGACATTTTATAGGTTATACTCTAAACAGTTATACCTTGGAAAATCCCTTTGAAGGCCATTGTGCCCCGCGTTGCCCATGTAATGGTGTGAACGTTCCAGGTAAAGTAATGCTGACAAGTTCAAGTGACCTGCAAAAGTTGCTGCTCCTCGACGTCCCTTTCCAATGCTCCTCATGGCCAATCTCACAATTCGTGTATTGGAACATCTCAGTGTCAGCAAAGAGACCCATCTCTGGCATTGTGATGGGTCCTCTAACACAGGCAGCTTGCCGGCACTACAACGTGTCTGCACACTGCGCCACTGTCTTAAGATAGACTGCAGCACAAACATGTCTATCATCCTCTTGCCACCTAGAGATCCTATCTCTCTATCCATCGGTTGTCTCTTGCTCATCTTCTGTGTTGCTGGGGACGTAGGCTGTGTCCTATGGCATGTTTCCCTCATCTGCGAGGTCCATGATTCATGCCAGTTAGGTGTCTATCAGTACCCGAAAAAAAAATTCTTCGTGTAGCACGACCTTCCTAATGCCTTGCATGCAATTGCTGCCTGGTATGCTGGTGCTAGGTGTACATCCATCCTCTTTCAATTTGTCAAGCCATGCCTATGCAGCATTTCCAAAGAACTTGTTCTTGAGTCTGGATCTTGGCATCTCGGCCACAAATATCCACAATTTCACAAATCACCAACGTCGGCCCATGCAATATCTCTCAAAATTGGGTAATAAAGGTATACTGTGCTTTGATCATACCTTATGGGAAGTGAGTCAGCAGGTGCCAGTTAGCGAGTAATGAACATTCAAATCTTGCATCTGGGCCACAGATATCCACGTTTTCACAAATCACCAACGTCAGGCCCCTCGGATATCTCTCAAAAATCGCCAATTAAGGTAAAGTGCCCTTTGATCTTACGTCATGAGAAGTGAGTGAGCAAATGTCAGTTAGTGAATAAGAGACATTGCAACAGGCATCCACAATTTTAGAAATCACCAATGTCAGGCCCATCCGATATCTCTCAAAAATTGCCAATAAGGGTACACTGCCCTTGATCGTCCCTCACGAGAAGTGAGTGTGCAGATGCCAGTTAGCGAGTAACGAACATTATAATCCAAACTGTCCACACGCACGTGCCTGCGACTATTTTGAAACAATCATAGTCATGGTTCAAGGTTAAAGTGTGGCTGAGATAAAAAAAAAACCTCTAAAACACTAGCTTGGACCCCTATTCTTGTCATTCAGCAGTACAATTCTTTGGCGGTTATGATAGAGACACCAGGGAATCACGATCATTTCTAAATTATGGCGTGATACATACATATTGAAGGCAAAAGTAAGTGGTTTCCTTCTTTGGAATTTCCGTACCATAGTACCATGGAATAAAAACTGACCATTTGGGACAAAGACAAACTCATTGCAGCTGCAGGTAACATTACAGAGTCATCAGATAATCGTTCATTACTGGATTTTCCGAGTTTACACCCAACCGTCTGTCCAGCTGTTCCAAACAAGAGTTTGTTAGTCTTGTTACTGCCAGTCTTCAACATGTGTTTATGTGCAACTTTCAAGATATAAAAGAGTCTTTAGAAAACCCAGATATGTAATCCCAGGGATTACTACACAACTCACTAAATGACAAAACCATTTCTTTATTTACATAGTTGAAAGACCGCTGTTCAATTAATCACCAGGTAAAACACAAATGCTCAGGAGATAAATGTTACATGGGTTTCAGCCTTGTGACTAACCAGCCTCTGAAAGAGCTTGATAAAACGTTTGTAATCAAGGATACCCCAAAGACACACTGATGACAAATGTGATAAAATGGGTGTATCTAAAGTGGCAAGTAGAGTGATATTCAAGACGTTTTTGAATCCGTGGCTGCCTTGAATGAACGAGTTGAACTTTTGATGTCAGAAGAAAAACATAGAAAGGGTACAAGGAAGTACTCAGATCTTAGCTTGTTCTGGTTACCGGACATAACACAACTCTCTCTCGACGCTGAAATAAAGACATTAAAACAGGTAATTGGGCAAAATTCGTGAGAGTCTTAAAAGATCAGCTCCATACAGATCCGAATGTGTGTTTTTTCTGAATATATCATGACTAGCAGAACCATAGCAGTACATGGGCTACCTCTGTCCTCCCTGGGGGTGTTCCCGTCAAGGATATCGTTTTAGCATCACTTAGACCTTTGTGTAAAATTCAAATTGTAAAAAAAAAATCCTAGAGCTGGTTGATTCACTCAAACATTTAATTAAACACCCTTCATTTAATTATAGTTATTGTAAAGTTTAGCTTTTGCTTTTATTTACTTGTATGTTTCTTAGATTTTGTTACCAGTTATTGTCCAAAACATGTATATTGTCTGCTTACTTTGGTGTTACACTATATGTCAATTTTGAATCTGACTTGAGTTTTGTTCATTTTGGTGCACTTTATGTTCTAATTTCGATGTATTTGTATGTGAGGACTTCCTTGAATTCGGGGTTAATAAAGCTATTATTATTATCATCATTGATATTATAATTATTATTATTATTATTATTATTATTATTATTATTATTATTATTATTATTATTATTATTATTATTATTATTATTATTATTATTATTGGTCAAGGGATTCATATAATCGGCTTACCGCCAGCCTTTTATGGGCACCAGCATGGCGAAACCACACAGAATAAATGAGACAAGTGGGTATGTTTGATAAAGACGAGTAAAAAGTTGCATTTTTAAGCCACGAAATCATAATGGTACTATGAAAAATTAAATAAAGCTATAGCTACATGTATCTTTCACACATTAGAAGATAGTTTAAAGAAGTAGAAGAGCTCCAACAGAAAGATCAGGACCCCAGAAAACTCAAAGTCGAGATAAAATCGATAAAAGAGGAATAAGAAAGAGAAGTAGAATATAAAACCAAACGAGCACTAATTAGATTCAAAGTGCAATGGTATGAAGAAAGGGAAAAAGCGAGCAAATACTTTTTGAATTTAGAACGGCGAAATTTTAATAATAAAGTTATTGGTCAGTTACATGTGTCTAACGCGGTAGTGTCAACTGATAACACACAAATACTCGAGGAACAGCTACTGTTTTATAACAAACTATATATAGCATAGGAAACCATATGGGTAGAATTAAACCAAGAGATCCAAAATCCTGAATGTGTCGCCAAACTTACAGAGGTAGCAGGAAGTCTGTGAGGGACCCTTGACTGAAACTGAAATCAATGCAGTAGCAACACTTCTAAAAACAATAAAAGCCCAGGGACAGATGGATTGCAAATATAATTTTACAGAGTATTTTGGAATACAATTAATGACCTTCTAAATAAATTCTAAAAATTTTGCAAATGAAAATAGAAATTTAGCAATATCACAACGTCAGGGACTTATTACTCTTTTACCTAAAAGATAAAGATCCACTCAATCTTAATGATTGGAGACTAGTTTCGCTATTAAATATCGATTATAAAACGGTAACAGAATGTTTATCCCAGAGGAGAGTTCTGCCAAAAATCACTGAACAAGACCAAACAGGATTTCCACAAAAAAGATATGTAGGAGAGAACATGTTGAGAATGATTGATATATTGGCTTATACAGACAGTGAAGAGATACTGACCCTTGCTATGTGCATCGACTTTGATAAGGAATTTGACACAGTAGATTGGAAATTTGATTCCAAAATTATTATATTTTTTTTCAATTTTCGCCCCAGCTTCAGGAAATGGATTGAAGCAGTATATAGTAACGTGAACAGTCAGGTCTTTAATGATGGGTGGGACACACAGCCGTTTACGCTATCTCGTGGCGTGCGCCAAGGTTGTCCACTCTCACCATATTGATTTTTATTGAGTGCAGAAATTGCTTGTATAATTGTTCGACAAAATGAAAAAAAATCAAAGGTGTTAAAATGGGAGAGACAGATCACAAAATTAGCCAGTGCGCAGATGATTCTTGTTTAACGATCTTGGCCAATAAGGAAAGCTTGCAAGAAGTAATTATGGTATTTGATAAGTTTGAGAAATATTAAGGATTGAATGTTAACTATGAATACAAAACAGGAATTATGCTTATGGGAAGTTTAAAAAAATTCTCAATTCATGATAAAGACAACTTAAAAGATAAAATGGTCCTCTGAGGATCCTAGGAATATTAATATTCCCAAACACAAATAAACTCGCCAATTAAAATTATAATCCATTTTTACAAAAAAATAAAAACTGAGTTAAACATGTGGTCACAACGACATTTTTAATATACGTTAAAGTGACTATTTTGAAGACCTTTGCTTTGTCATAATTAGTTTGTCATGACAGTGATGCCAAGTCCTGGGTCAAGAAATACTATATAGAGTTGTTTTTTTTTCAAACAAGTTAAATCTCAAATGTACAGGTTTTTTTTTGTGGAGTGGAGGCAAAGATAAAATAAAGCACAACTGAGTTATTGGACCATATGATCATGGGGAAGTGAAAAGGATGCATAGTGTTTCTCAAAATCAGGCTTTAAAATTGCGTTGGATAAAAAGACTAATAAATAATGAAAGTAAAGGTGCATATAAAATGTGTATACGTCATCAATTGTCCCGATTTTGAAAATATATGGAAATGTAACATAAATTTAAAAGGTTTTGATCACGTGTTCAAAATTTAAAAAGAATATTCTGGAAAGAAGTAAAAAAATGTGGTGTTAGCAATAATTATCATGAACCTTATATATGTTCACCAATACCTATGGTTCAGTTCACGGGTTAGAATAAAGAATGAACCGGTTTATTTGGTAAATTGGAGTCAGGGAGGCATAAATACTGTACTTGATTCATTGGATAAAATGGTCATTTCTTGTTTTTCGAAGCATTTTATAATAAATATCCTGATGTGAGAACATACTATTTAAAATTTGGAGGTATAATCGCTGCAATTCCAAGAAAATGGAAGAAAATAATTCATGAAGGTTGAACAGAAAACATGGAAGCATATGTACATTTAATTGATGAAGTAATGAAGGCAGAATAATCTTCACAATTATTTGATTCCATGCTGAGTGAACAGGTATTTCTATCTCCCATTAATACGGTGCGTACATGGAATGAAGATGTAGGTATAAGCATTCAAAATGAATACTGAGAATGATGTTTTAGCCAAATTTACAAAAGTGCTATATCTGCTAAGCTACGGGCATTGCAGTATAGATTTTAACATCGGTTAATATTTACAAATTACAAATTATACTTATATGTAAAAAAAGTGCTTTGTGCTCCTTGTGTAGCGTAGAGAAAGAGACACATATTCATCACTTTTATGAATGTGCTATTTTTCAACAGTTTTGGTATCAGGTTTCGAAATGGATGAAGGAACAGTCATTATCTGACATAACTATTTCTAGAAGTGAAATTCTACTTCGAATGGAAACAGAAGGTTTGCAATTCTGGTCTTTTATATTTTTAGTGGCAAAACATTACCTACATACAGGTCATGAGAAAGAGTGGCCAAAAATAGAAGGTTTTTGTTGAAGAAAGTGCAAGAAATAAAATTCATTCAGTACAATATAGCAGTAAAAATGATAATGTGAAGAGGCATGGAAGAAAATGGAAACATTTTTCGTTAGAAATGAGATGAATAACAGTGGAGAAAAGTAGTTGTATGACCAAACATTGCATGAGAAGGAATAGAAAATATTGATGTTTATTGTCTGTACCTCGCTATGGATTATACAAATATATATATATATATATATATATATATATATATATATATATATATATATATATATATATACACACACACACACACACGCACACACACACATACATACATACATACATACATATACATACATACATATATATATATATATATATATATATATATATATATACATAAAGAAAAGTATCTTTCACACGTAGTCAAAGCTAGAGGTGAGGGGAATCCGCATTGAATGCATCAGACGGAGCCAAATATAAGCTTTCTTATCAGTCGCTAGCTTCCTGGTTCCAACCTTAACAGCACGTCTGTCATTGTTTCTACTTATGCAAGCCCCCAACCCCACGTGACAACCTTCACAAATAGTAGAAAGAACTAAGTTAAAAATGTTGATGTCTACTTAGCCGAAAAGTTAGGAGGCACGGACACACACACACAAATTTCAGCAACTGGCTTATTTGATTTACGGGGCTGTTGGTGAGAAGGAAGGAAATGGGGAATGTCCCCTGTTTTATCTAGCTGATCTGTCCGAGAAAATTTCCTAATGTTAGTTGGATCAGTGGTACGCAAATGAAAGGAAGCAATGGAGGATCTTTTATGTCAAGCAAGAGCCCCCAGAAGGCAACGAACTAGGAATATGATGGCCATTGTAAACACGAGACCAAAGGATACTCCACTGCCATGCTTTTCTATCCGCTCGATTGGGGTCCTGGGATTATTGTCTGCCGGTGTTTTGAGGTGCAGCTCTGCTTCTCTCTTTTCTGAGAGATTTCCGTAGCTGCGTCGAGGAGTTCAGATGATGTAGACTTTTCCTGTTTTCACTTGTTTTGGCATTTGATAGATCTTGATTTCAGCATGCAGCAAAACGTTTCTCTGAAGTTTAGGCTATTCATTTTTATTCCCGAGGAGGTAAATTAATAGTTTCGGCTGGGGACGTCATGGTGGACTCGAGGCTTTCTCTTTTGTTTTGGCTTTGAAGAAACTGAGAAATGTTGGTCACCTAGTCCTCTATTTTCTG
>OZ026623.1:67665094-67907594 GCA_964020975.1 Hermodice carunculata
ATAACTCTAGAACTACTTGAACTGGGACCTTGATGTTGCACATGGTAGTGTTCTTCTATTAAGGTCAGACCTACCCAGGACATTGGTGACCTTGATCCTCTCCCAAGTTCACAGAGCCAGAAGTGTAATGAATATCTAGGTCAGCTGAGCATGGGCTGTTCACACGGCCCTCTTGTTTTCTTGTATCTTCATGTGCAAATACCGTTTGAGACTGATTCATTTATGCACTTTGTACTGATATTTATAAAGTAGGCGACTTAAAAAGCTCCACAAAATACAATAGTTCTTGCCTGTTGCAGCAGAGGTTGTGCCGTCCACGCTGCTTACCTTTCTAGGAGTTACTTCAAAGTATGGCAGTCACCCTTGCCGTGTCCACCCCTGCTTGCTTGTGCAAGTATTTCCCATTTAATATCTGGGACATAAAGTTTGCATTTTACATTATCGTACTTCTCATTACACTTCATTCTATCACATTTTAAAGTCGTTAATATGTCAGATAATATGCAAGTAATTCTTGAAAAAAAGTGTATATTTTTGTTCTCAAATATACTGGCATTTGTTAATCATCTTAGTTTCAGCAGGGACAGTCCCTAAAACTTATTATACCATATGTACATTGACCTATGCTTTTCTTGTCTTAACCCTGTCCCCCTTGAATTAAGACTGAGTCAACAGCTCTCCTTGGCATGGGTTGGGCACTAAGTGCCCAACCCATGCCAAGGAAAGCTGTTGACCTGGGGCATGTGATCTTGAAAAGTCTCATGTACATTTCTCAGTCAAATTGTTTTTCATAACTGTTGAAATTAGTTAAAAACACTGAAGCAGACGACATTTGACCACCAGCCAGTTTTGGCCGGTTTGAGGGGGGAAAGGGTTAAATTGTGTCAATAGCACTGATTTCACTTCATCATGAGCTGTTTTCCAGGATGTACATGCTTTTAAAAGGCGCATTATTTGCTCTGTCAGTAAGGGTGTCTTCTGTTGGTTCTACTTTGAATAGCAGTTTTAGAAAAAAATCATACTTATAAAGTGAAACGCTGTTGTTGGTTATATTTATGGTCATAAACTATGTTTTTCATGTTTCTATTCTTTCCAATGATGAGCCGCTATAGTGATTCATTTGATACTTAGACACAGAGGTAAGCACACATATTGTAATAGTAGAACCTGAGCATGTTTCAATTGTAAGCAAATTGATAGATTGGCTGGATCTTTAATAGACTTTGATAGAATGTAGAGTAAAGAAATTTTACCAAGCTTAATTGTGGGATCAATTGTGAAAGATATGTTTCGGTGTTTCAAATACGAGCACTAAACCTAGAATTAGTAAGCCAGTAACAACAATATATATCCGCCCAAGCAATATATAGTATGTGATTGTTAAAACACCTGCCAAGCCCCCCCCCCCCCCTTTTTTTTTTTTTTTTTGTTTCTCTGAGAAAGTTGGTAAATAATGAGGTATAAGAGTGTTTAAAGGAAGGAACTTTCCCATTAACAAAGAAACGTGTCACTACAAAGAAAACACATGGCATCCAAATACTAGTTTTTACTGCAGGATGTTTACCATGATGGTTATTTTGACTTGAACTGACTTCAATATATTACATGGGTTCTTTCAAACCGTGCTTTTGTTGTTATAAGTCTGAAATAAGAATGGCTGGATATGTGATCAGCCAGTACTAGGCAAGACTAGACATGTGATCAGCTGCATTTCCTTATTCATTACTCTCTTGACGTCATTCATGATGTAAAACTATGTATAACATGTGTCAAAACAGTGTGTGCCTTGGCACAATATCGAGCTTAAGACTTATAACATTCAATAAAATCTAAACCTGCCACCAACAATTCCATACCTTATTTCTGTGCAATCAACTGTCGATCTTTTTGTTGTGGGCTTTGTTGAATGATCGGTTATCTTCTCAGTCTGACATTCAAGCTGTTTATGTGGTATAAATAGTATTCTATTTTTCGTAACTGAATTAGTCCATCTTTATATGTGTTGTTCAGCCAAGGGATGATTTGTGTCGAATGGTCAACTGCATCCCCTATGGTACGCATTTTAATGCAATATAAGCATACATTTGCATTAAACGTGTCCTAATGAGGGATTTATTTTGGCTATGGGGAGTTTGCAATGTAAGTTAATCCTCAATATAGTTTGACACTGGAAGTTTTTTACATTATCTTCTGATGGAATTCAGTTGCTTGGAAAACAGTTGCTATTATATGAATTTGTGTTTAATTTATAATAAGATACCCATAGTATGGTGGTCATGTATGGTAGCATGCGGTAATGTTTTCTTCTATTTATCCTTGATACACTTTTCTGATGTGGTTGAGTTGTCAATTGTTTCACTCATTGAAAAGGTAACTTCGACTTTGTATGGGAATGCTTATTTTGCAGTCATATTATTATGGGGAGGTATGGTGCAGAATGGGTGTAATTTCAGTGAAATATGTGCACAGAAGGTATTATTTATGGGGATTGGCATTTACTTCATTCATTGCAGAATAAATGTAATTTCAGTAAAGTATGTGCACAGAAAGTATGATTTATGGGGATTGGCCTTTACTTCATTCATTGCATTGACTCCTTTTCTACTATGTTATTTTATGTGCAGCACATTTCCAGTGAAACACATAACATGCTTAGTGCACTGTCATATTTACTTCATACATTTAAAATCCCATGAGACATCTGTTTTTTTTTTCACATTTTTATTGGCAGATGAATGTTTTCGTAGCTCTAAATCTCTCATTGGTAGGTTAAAATGTATGAATATAGCTTATGTTTTTTTCTGAACTGATGGGTAATTATTTCATTGGCTATGTTGTGCTGTGGGATGTTTTCTCGAATGAAATTTAAAATTAAAATTGGCAAGTTTGCAGGATTCAAGGCTTTTACTTTTTGCCTATCTTCTTTGGAGACATAATGCAGGCATGTGGATCTCATTCCAGTATATTATAGCAGTACTGGGCCAATATATTCAAAGAGCCCATAATTTGAGGGCAGATCTGCTCTCTCACTTGTCTCTACCTATGGACATTAGTGTATTTTATATGGCTGACTGGATTAACTCAAAATCTATCCAGGGAGTTAGGGCACCAGACTGAAATACTTTGGAGGCAGATAATCTTGAGGCTGAAGCTATCTGTAAAGCCCAACACAGCGTGTTTCTTATCTTGCTTACACATGCTGGGACATTGTATTTTCAACTATGAAGTGCATGATGGTCTGCTTTATCCAATAAAGCGGTCAACAGGTACTTCTGCTTGGTGTCACCATCTGTTTCCATCTCATGACTTCTGATCTAATGTGATTGAAAAATGCCACAAAGATGTTTGGCCAGGAATCCATCAGGAAGTTGTAGCAACCGAAATTATATCTTATTTGCATGGTCAACTGAAGAAGGGTAAAATGAGTAACCATGAGAAACATCCTTTCCCCACCCTCCTGCAAGCAGGTTGTCAGCATGGCCTTTTTTTCACCGCATTAATTATTTCTGACCAAGCAAAATAAATGTTTTTGTAATTGCAGAGTATCTAGGTGGTAGGTCAGAAGCCATCCCTTTTCCCATGAAAACTACTGAGGTACTGCAGGATATCTTTGCCAGGGACTTCTTTGCATGCCATGCAGTAACTGAGGCAATAATTCCGATCATGGCAGAGATTTTGTAGCAGCAAGTTTCAAGAGTTAACTTAAAGACCTAGCAGCAGAGCAGGGGCTGTCCTTACCATCCAGAGATAGATGCTAAGAAAAAGCCATTCAACTGAACTCTGAAATAAATGATCACAACACTGGTAAATAACAACACTTAATGAGAGAAAAACAATTGGCTAATACTCTGTTGGCTTGCTGGCTAGGTACCAATGCCTTTACGGGATATGCCTCATATTTTCTCATGTATGGCCAGTGCAGGTGACTCCCCTTAACAAAATATTTGGGAATGACATATGGGGGAGATATGCTCACTTGAGTGATTGATGTGATGCCCTGATCTCAGCGCAGCAAAATCTTGCCGACTCAAGTTAGTGTAACAGGCAACCATAAAATGCTAAGGCAAATGCTGTCGAACTAAAGCATAAAGACACTGTGATACTCAAGGCTAAGGAAAGTGGACCTTTAAATCCTCTCATAACCCTGGGTATGAAATTATAGGAACATGAGTTCCAGTGTGTTGGGTTCAGCATTAATGGTACGGCAAGTTCCATGTGATAAACTGGTCTAAGCTGCTACTGATCATCCTCACATGGTATGAATTAACATAAGCCCTTGTCCAGTTAAAAATACTCAAGTAAGCTTTCGACTGCCTTTTGTGCAACCAGTAAGATTGAGTGTAAATACTATCTCCATGAGATGACTCGATTCATCATAAGAAAAATCTCCTGAAGGTGATTAAGCAACATATAGATAGATGATATAGATAGATAGATTTTATTTTTCGTCGAACATTACAAACAAAGAACATTAGTCCACTAGGGACTAGTATAGTCGACGTGGAATAAAAGGTAAAATATATGTATAAAAAGTAAAAATTGACACATAAGACTAAAATATACACAATATACTCAATACACACCAGTATAATTCCTTTGACCATGGTCAATGTCCCACTCATGGGGGATATTTATAATGTGTAGGTCTTCACTCGGCGACACCCAGAGGCTTTACACCTATGAGTACCAAAACGTTAGATCAATTTCATGAATTTCTAAAGCGATTCAGCTGACCTCTGGGTGTTGTCGAGTGAGTTCCATGATTTTGCCTCTTTGTAAGTGAAGGAATTGAGGCCGTATTTAGTCGTATTAACTTTTGGTAGATTTAGCATGTGGGTTCCTCTTAAACTGTATTTTGTTTCACGCGCTGTAAATAGATTATTGGTATAAGTGGGATTTGTGATATATATATATATATATATATATATATCATATATATTATATAACTCGGATGAAATTAAAAATATGGAGCATGCACATGGCATGGACAATGGTCATAGCTGTAACTTGGTTACGCAAGAACTGCTATCTCCATGTATCACCCGTTGATATGGCACCACACTAACAAACAGAATGGTCTACGCTAGGTACTAATCAAGAACTACGTCCTCATTCCCTGGGTGGCCATGCACGCCATGAACATGTTCATGGTGGTCCATACAAAGCGGAAAACAGGCCCATTAGAAAGCTATTTGCCTGAAATCAAAGTTTGCGTGAGGCCTATCTTCAATCACTAGGGTCCCCTTAATGGGATTATTGGATGTTGATGCCTACCTTCTGAATATTAGCAAAACTCAACAAAGAATGACAAGAATGATATAACTTTAACAGTAACAATATCTCAACAATCAAATGAGTACGAAGTAAGTAAACTTATCTCCGCTGGTAAGTCAATAGTTCAGCAGCAGTCTGAGGTACATCCTAATCCCTGGTGAGATTACCCACAGGTACTGTCTGACAGTTTCAATCCTATGACAGGTGCCAAATGATCTGGTTCAAATCCCACATAGCTACAGTTTGGTCCCAATGTGGTACTAAAAGGTGTGTTGCTGGTCCAATCCCACAGAGGTGCAGTTTGGTTCCAATGTGGTACATTTAACACCAACTAAAGACAATGTCCACACTCAACAGGTAATAACAATAGCTCACAGTCCCACTGGCATGTAGGCACACAGCTTCTGTCAGATCTTTCCGAATTCTCTCTCCCCAGTCATGAAAGTAGCTGCTTTATATATATATATATATATATATATATATATATATATATATATATATATATATATATATATATATATATATATATATATATATATATATATATATATATATATATGTATAGACAGAGAAATCTCACGACTATACCACGGTTTTCCAATTAGTCACAAACCCCATTGCATTGCGTGAGACCTGTTTCTCTCTTATTTCTAGTGCTTTCTTTCTGGGTCACATCTGAAATGCGTATAGACAGTGCAATGAAATGAGTCATATGAATGTAGGTCAACACTTTGTTTAGAAGCTGCCTGTGAGTCACCACAACAAAGCAGGCTAACTCTGTGACCTGGTACACTGTAAGAATCACTGTCCCAATGACAAATTTCTATAATGAAAGTTCCCACCGGCACAGTGACTGACCAGGTCAAGTTTCCCTTTAGGAGGGAAGACTCAAAATCCTGGATTTGTAAGTACCAGGGAAGTTGGGATCTGATTAACACCCTTGTTACACAATAACAACTCAACTAAATAAATATGTTTATATTCATATTTGTTTTATATACTGCAAATATCACACAGACTCAGTAGGAAAATAGCAAAAATAACACCAGTCTCACTCAAGGTGATAAATGGAACATTTTGTAGGTGATAAGATATGTCCGGAAATAATTTACAGTCCAATCTTGGAATAAAACACAAGCACACACGAGTAATCCAATCACTTTTTGGCCTTCTCTTAGTCCATCTGTAAGCTGTAAGTGAATATAAATAAAACTCCTTAAGGCAGTATATGTATCAGCAACATACAACTCATAATTGCCAACAAACTGTTCCCCCGCCTAAATACTACACATTAACTCCAACATAAAAAACTTCATATCAGTCCTCATGAACCGATAACAATATTATCAATCAACCTCATTCATTATGAAGACACAAGTCTGGTCACAATCAGTATACGTTAATATGGTTCTGCGAAATAAAAGAGAAGAGCAATAATTCTCTTATGCTGTTTCTATTTTAAGAAAGATCCAAACCTGTATTTCAATTGAAGAAATGAGTTTGTGACGCGAAGATGAAGAGAGTTGAGCAAATTGCCAATAACAATAAATGAAACGGTCTTCTTCTTTTCATTACCAATACCATTATCTCAAACCTATTCAACACACATGAGCTCAGTTCACACAACAAGTAATCAATTGTAAACCTTATATTATCATGGTATAGCACTGCAGCCTCACTTGAAGTCGACCTCACGTTTGACCTGACCTAACCTCCGAAAGGTCAATCTAAAGTTGCTAATTTATGCAAATCAAAAGTCTCTCGTACCTTTGAGCTTACAACAGACATTTTTATCATGGTGCACACGCAGGTAGTTACTTTGCAGACTTGGTCCGGTCACCAGCATACAGGCAAACCAAGTTTACAGGTTCAAACTTTAGAATTTCACGAGAACCAAGGAAAAAAATACCGGGAAAAAACTCAACATATATTGGTTATCTATCATAATTTAGAATAACGCAGGAAACGTCGAAGGAACCAAAAAAAAGAACAAAAAAAAAAAAAAAAAAAAAAAAAAACAAGAGAGAGAGAGAGAAAAAAAAAGGAAAGAAAAAACCATTGGATGTCATAGAAAATATTACCAGACCCGGAAACCTAGTCTATTCATAGAAATTCGTGCAGAAAATATTTCTTGTCATCGAGAGTGCTTCCTTGTTTTAATCAACGGGCAAAATCTCAATCTAAATGCGTACGATTTATGCGGTCGATCATTTAAACTGAACCGTGCCTTCTATACTTTTATGAGCACGTGAGCCTGGTTGGCTGAATAGTCTATATAACCTGGCGGTTTTGATCAACTGATCATTGAAACCTATCAAAGCCTGATCCAAAACATTGGACCTTGCAATATTTTGTGAAACTTTTTTTATCTCATAACGGACTCCAAGACATTGCAAACATATATAACTAAGAATAGACTATTGCTTATGTTTCGCAGGAATGATACTGTGCAGAAGAATTCCTTACCCTTTCTCGCTACTTTCCAAAAATTAAGACTAATACATACTAACGTCGCACAACTTATTGTAAAGTGGTTAACCAACACATGTGATTCGATTCATTTTTCGCAGATCTACTAACCTCTGATCTCGATATTCTATATTACGGAAAGGATTTTTGACTTATTAAATGTCTTCTCTTCAATTTAACAGAACAATTTACAATACTATGAGTGAGAAAAAAATTACCCAAGCCCAAGGCGTTTCAGAAAAAAACTCATAGTTCCCATAAAAACTTTTACAAATCACAGGACCATGAGATATCCAATACATTCAGTTCGCAACTCAAAAGTTCTCCTACACTATCTATCTATCTATCTATCTATCTATCTATCTATCTATCTATCTATCTATCTATCTATCTATCTATCTATCTGTCTGTCTGTCTGTCTGTCTGTCTGTCTGTCTGTCTGTCTGTCTGTCTGTCTGTCCGTCCGTCCTTCCGTCCGTCTACCTCTCTCTCTCTCTCTCTCTCTCTCTCTCTCTCTCTCTCTCTCTTGCAATTATATCTGGTTTAAGCGTTTATTTATTAAGACAGGTATTTTCTTTTAGCTGGATACCTATTTCTGCAAGCTTCATCTAAATGTCGCCAAACATTATGAAAAGTGTGTGGGTCTCCACAAAAATGATTGGATGAATCCTCCCCTTGTGCCACGTTTATCCTCAAAAGACAATTCATACATACACTTCCCACATACTAACTGTCAAATCATAAATCCCGTCTGACAAAGATACAAAAAACAACAACAAAAAATTGATATCAGACTACCAAATGGTCCAATACCTCTTAATAAAACTTATTCCTTTCCCCCATTTCAACCCTCTACCTTTGGGAGGGAAAAATGATACAACACGGAAAAACATACTTGTGGACAATATAGGCAACCTTGTCGTGAATTAGGCATTCTCCCATGCCCCTATAAAAATAAGCTAACATAGGAATGACATAAATGAGGGGGATCACAAGAAAATAAGCCAGAAAATGGAGGAATAGGTGACCAACATTTCTCAGTTTCTTAAAAGCCAAAACAAAAGAGAAAACCTCGAGTCCACCATGACGTCCTCAGCCGAAACTATTAATTTACCTCCTCGGGAACAAAAATGAATAGCCTTAACTTCAGAGAAACGTTTTGCTGCATGCTGAAATCAAGATCTATCAAATGCCAAGGCAAGTGAAAACAGGCAAAGTCTACATCATCTGAACTCCTCGACGCAGCTACGGAAATCTCTCAGAAAACAGCGAAGCAGAGCTGCACCTCAAAGCACCGGCAGACAATAATTCCAGGACCCCAATCGAGCGGATAGAAAAGCATGGCAGTGGAGTATCATTTGGTCTCGTGTTTACAATGGCCATCATATTCCTAGTTCGGGGCCTTCTGGGCATTCTTGCTTGATATAAAAGATCCTCCATTGCTTCCCTATCATTTGCATACCACTGATGCAACTAACATCAGGAAATATTCTCGGACAGATCAGCTAGATGCAACAGAGGATATCCCCCATTTCCTTGCTTCTCACCAACAGCCCCATAAATCAAATAAGCCAGTTGCTGAAATTTGTGTGTGTGTCCCTGCCTCCTAACTTTTCGGCTAAGTAGACATCAACATTTTTAACTTAGTTCTTTCCACTATTTGTGAAGGTTGTCGCGTGGGGTTAGGGGCTCCATAAGTAGAAATAATGACAGACGTGCCGTTTAGGTTGGAACCAGGGCGCTAGTGACTAATAAGAAGGCTTATATTTGGCTCTGTCTGATGTATCCAATGCGGATTCCCCTCACCTCTAGCTTTGACTACGTGAGAAAGATACTTTTCTTTATGTATATATATATATATATATATATATATATATATATATATATATATATATATATATATATATATATATATATATGTATGTATGTGTGTGTGTGTGTGTGTGTGTGTGTGTGTGTGTGTGTGTGTGTGTGTGTGTGTATGTGTTTATTTTCCATAGCGAGGTACCGGCAATAAACATCAATATTTTCTATTCCTTCTCATACAACGTTTGGTCATACAACTACTTTTCTCCACTGTTATTCATTTCATTTCTAGCGAAAAGTATTTCCATTTTCTTCCGTGCCTCTTCACATTATCATTTTACTGCTATATTATACTCAATGAATTTTATTTCTTGCACTTTCTTCAACAAAAACCTTCCATTTTTGGCCACTCTTTCTCATGACCTGTATGTAGGAATGTTTTGCCACTAAAAATATAAAGGACCAGAATTGCAAACCTTCTGCTTCCATTCCAAGTAGAATTTCACTTCTAGAAATAGTTATGTCATATAATGACTGCTCCTTTATCCATTTCGAAACCTGATACCAAAACTGTTGAATAAAAGCGCATTCATAGAAGTGATGAATTTGTGTCTCCTTCTCTACACTACACAAGGAACACAAAGCACTTTTTTCCATATAAGTATAATTTGTAATTTGTAAATATTATCCGATGTTAAAATCTATACTGGAGTGCCCGTAGCTTGGCAGATATAGCCCTTTTGCAAATTTGGCTAAAACAACATTCCTAGTATTCATTTTGAATGCTTATACCTATGTCTTCATTCCATGTACGCACCGTATTAATGGGAGGTATAAATACCTGTTCACTCAGCATAGAATCAAATAATTGTGAAGATTTTTCTGCCTTCATTACTTTATCCATTAAATGTACATATGTTTCCATGTTTTCTGTTCAACCTTCATGAATTATTTTCTTCCATTTTCTTGGAATTGCAGCGATTATGCCTCCATATTTTAAATAGTATGTTCTCACATCGGGATATATATTACAGAATGCTTCGAAAAACAAGAAAAACCATTTTTATCCAATGAATCAAGTACAGTATTTATACCTCCCTGACTCCAATTTACCAATTAACCGGTTTATTCTTTATACTTACCTGTGAATTGAACCATAGGTATTGGTGAACGTTTATAAGGTTCATGATAATTAACGCTGCACCACAGTTTTTTATTTCTTTCCAGAATATTCTTTTTAAATTTTGATCACATGATCAAAATCTTTTAAATTTATGTTACATTTCCATATATTTTCAAAAGCGGGAAAATTGTTGAAGTATACACATTTTATATGCACCTTTACTTTCATTATTTATTGTCTCTTTATCCAACCCAATTTTAAAGCTTCATTTTGAGAAACACTATGCATCATTTTCAATTCCCCTTGATCATATGGTCCAATAACTGTGTTGTGCTTTATTTTATCTTTGCCTCCACTCCAAAAAAAAAAACTATACATTTGAAATTTAACTTCTTTGAAAAAAAACTCTATACAGTATTTCTTGACCCAGAACGTGGCATCACTGTCATGAGAAATTAATTGTGACAAAGCAAAGATCTTCAAAATAGTCACTTTACCGTATATTGAAAATGTCGTTGTGACCACATGTTTAACTGAGTTTTTATTTTTTTTGTAAAGGTGGATTATAATTTTGATTGGCGAGTTTATTTGTATTTGGGGATATTAATACTCCTAGGATCCTCAGAGGACTATTTTATCTTTTCAGTTGTCTTTGTCATGAATTGAGAATTTTTTAAACTTCCCATAAGCATAATTCCTGTTTTTTATTCATTGTTAACATTCAGTCCTTCATATTTATCAAACTTATCAAATACCATAATTACTTCTTGCAAGCTTTCCTTATTGGCCAAGATCGTTAAACAAGAATCATCTGCGCACTGGCTAATTTTGTGATCTGTCTCTCCCATCTTAACACCTTTGATTTTTTTCATTTTGTCGAACTATTATACAAACAATTTCTGCACTCAATTAAAATAAATATGGTGAGAGTGGACTACCATGGCGCACGCCACGTGATAGCGTAAATGGTTGTGTGGCCCACCCATCATTAAAGACCTGATTGTTCACATTACTACATACTGTTTCAATCCATTTCCTGAAGCTGGGGCGAAAATTGAAAAAAAATATAACACTTTTGGAACAAATTTCCAATCTACTGTGTCAAATGCCTTATCAAAGTCGATGCATATAGCTAGGGTCGGTATCGCTTCACTGTCTGTATAAACCATTATTCTCAACATGTTCTCTCCTACATATCTATTTTGTAGAAATCCTGTTTGGTCTTGTTCAGTGATTTTTGGCAGAACTCTCCTCATCCTATGGGATGGATAAACATCTTTTTACCGTTTTATAATCGATATTTAATAGCGAAATTAGTCTCCAATCATTAAGATTAAGTGGATCTTTATCTTTTAGGTAAAAGAGTAATATGTCCCTGACGTTGTAACATTGCTAAATTTCCATTCTCATATGCATAATTTTAAGAATTTATTACCAGGTCATTAATTTCATTCCAAAATACTCTGTAAAATTATATTGGCAATCCGTCTGTCCCTGGGCTTTTATTTTTTTAAGAAGTCTTGACAACTGCATTGATTTCAGTTTCAGTCAAGGGTCCCTCACAGACTACCTGCTCATCCTCTGTGAGTTTGGCGACACTTTCAGGCTTTTGGATCTCTTGGTTTAATTCTACCCATATGGTTTCCTGTGCTGTATACAGTTTGTTATAAAACAGTAGCTGTTCCTCAAGTATTTGTGTGTTATCAGTTGACACTACCGTGTAAGACAACTGCAACTAACTAATAACTTTATTATTGAAATTTCGCCGTTCTAAATTCAAAAAGTATTTGCTCGCTTTTTCCCTTTCTTCATACTATTGCACTTTGAGTCTAACTAGTGCTCGTTTGGTTTTATATTCTACTTCTCTTTCTTATTTCTCTTTTATCGATTTTATCTCGGCTTTGAGTTTTCTGGGGTCCTGATCTATTTGTTGGAGCTCTTCTACTTCTTTAAACTATCTTCTAATGTGTGAAAGATACATGTAGCTATAGCTTTATTTAATTTTTCATAGTACCAATATGATTTCGTGGCTTAAAAATGCAACTTTGTACTCGTCTTTATCAAACATACCCACTTGTCTCATTTGTTCTGTGTAGTTTCGCCATGCTGGTGCCCATAAAAGGCTGGCGGTAAGCCGATTATATGAATCCCTTGACCAATAATAATAATAATAATAATAATAATAATAATAATAATAATAATAATAATAATAATAATAATAATAATAATAATAATAATAATGATAATAATAATAATCATTATAATAATATCAATGATGATAATAATAATAACTTGATTAACCCCGAATTCAAGGAAGTCCTCAAATACAAATACATCGAAAATAAAACATAAAGTGCACCAAAATGAACAAACTAAAGCCAGATTCAAAATTGAAATATAGTGTAAAACCAAAGTAAGCAGACAATATACATGGTTTGGACAATAACTGGTAACAAAATCTAAGAAACATACAGGTAAATAAAAGCAAAAGCTAAACTTTACAAAAGCACATTGGCACAATACACAGGCTTCGGTTGGTTAAACATAGGATAGACATGCATGTTCATATGAACAATATAATGACAGAAACAAGTAGACACCCCACAAAAAAGCTAAATATCACGCCTTTAAATCGAGACACATATTAAAAATGACTTTGTAAGGAGTCGGGTCAGTTGGTGTTCTATAGTATTTCTATAATTAAATGAAGGGTGTTTAAATAAATGTTTGAGTGAATCAACTAGCTCTGGGATTTTTTTTTTTTTTTTTTTTTTTTTTTTTTTTACAATTTGAATTTTACACAAAGGTCTAAGTGATGCTAAAGTCAAATTGTTCTTATCTGAACCTGTACTATACAAATTTAGTAATTATGGTTTGTTTGACAGGGGTTCTTCTTTCATAATGAAGCTCTGCATTTATAAGCAAAACTTCACGTATTTAGCTAATTCATCATTTGCCACGTTCTTATTCATTCTTTATTATGTGGGTTGTCTTTGCTGAATATTTAGCTTAGACAAGGAGCCGCTACTCAGAGAGACATGTACGGGTAAAAGGCTCCGAAACATGTTGAGTAGTTACCCGCTGAAGACCCTTTAATTTATTTGGGCTGATACAGCCTATGTCAAAATTTTACAGAGGAACGTGTGCAATATAGGCAATAGTAATTCCATATGTATACAGGTTAGACAGGGACAGGTTAGCTTATGGAAAATAAAGAGTTCGAACTGCGGAATAGGATATTGACTACTAGGAAGTGGTTCTGGGCAAAAAGACACAAATACAAAGCGATATCCTTGACGGGAACACCCCCAGGGAGGACACAGGTAACACATGTACTGCTGTGGTTACTGTTATTTATGATATATTCAGAAAAAAAAAAACACATAAGGATCTGTATGGAGCTGATCTTTTAAGACTCTTATGAATTTTGCCCAATTACCTGTTTTAATGTCTTTATTTCAGCGTTGAGAGAGACTTGTGTTATGTGCAGTAACCAGAACAAGCTAAGATCTGAGTACTTCCTTGTACCCTTTGATATGTTTTTCTTCTGATATCAAAAGTTCAACTCGTTCATTTAAGGCAGCCACGGATTCAAAAACGTCTTGAATATCACTCTACTTGCCACTTTAGATACACCCATTTTATCACATTTGTCATCAGTGTGTCTTTGGGGGATCCTTGATTACAAACGTTTAATCAAGCTCTTTCAGAGGCTGGTTATTCACAAGGCTGAAACCCATGTCACATTTATCTCTCGAGCATTTGTGTTTTACCTGGCAATTAATTGAACAGCGGCCTTTCAACTATGTAAATAAAGAAATGGTTTTGTCATTTAGTGAGTTGTGTAGTAATCCCTGGGATTACATATCTGGGTTTTCTAAAGACTCTTTTTTATCTTGAAAGTTGCACATAAACACATGTTGAAGATTGGCAGTAACAAGACTAACAAACTCTTCTTTGGAATAGCTAGACAGACGGTTGGGTGTAAACTCGGAAAATCCAGTAATGAACGTCTTGTCTGATGACTCTGTAATGTTACCTGCAGTCGCTATGAGTTTGTCTTTGTCCCCAATGGTCTGTTTTTATTCCATGGTACTATGGCACGGAAATTCCAAAGAAGGAAACCACTTACTTTTGCCTTCAATATGTATGTATCACGCCATAATTTAGAAATGATCGTGATTCCCTGGTGTCTCTATCATAACCGCCAAAGAATTGTACTGCTAAATGACAAGAATAGGGGTCCAATCTAGTGTTTTAGAGTTTTTTTTTATTATCTCAGCCACACTTTAACCTTGAACCATGGCTATGATTGTTTCAAAATAGTCGCAGGCACGTGTGTGTGGACCGTTTGGATTATAATGTTCGTTACTCGCTAACTGGCATCTGCACACTCACTTCTCGTGAGGGACTATCAAAGGGCATGTACCCTTATTGGCAATTTTTGAGAGATATCGGATGGGCCTGACGTTGGTGATTTCTAAAATCGTGGATGCCTGTTGCCAAGATGCAAGATTTCAATGTCCGTTATTCACTAACTGGCATCTGCTCACTTACTTCTCATGACGTAAGATCAAAGGGCACTTTACCTTAATTGGCGATTTTTGAGAGATATCTGAGGGGCCTGACTTTGGTGATTTTGTGAAAACGTGGATATCTGTGGCCCAGATGCAAGATTTGAATGTTCATTACTCGCTAACTGACACCTGCTGACTCACTACCAATAAGGTATGATCAAAGCACAGTATACCTTTATTACCCAATTTTGAGAGATATTGCACGGGCCGACATTGGTGATTTGTGAAATTGTGGATATTTGTGGCCGATATGCCGAGATCCAGACTCAAGAACAAGTTCTTTGGAAATGCTGCATGAGCATGGCTTGCCAAACTGAAAGAGGATGGATGTACACCTAACACCAGCATACCAGGCAGCAATTGCATGCAAGGCATTAGGAAGGTCGTGCTACATGAAAATATTTTGGGGGGGTACGGATAGACACCTACCTGGCATGCATCATGGACCTCGCATTTGAGGGAAACATGCCATAGGACACAGTATACTTCCCCAGCAACACAGAAGATGAGCAAGAGACAACCGACAGATAGAGAGATAGGATCTCTGGGTGGTAACAGGATGATAGACATGTTTGTGCTACAGTCTATCTTAAGACAGTGGCGCAGTGTGCAGACACGTTGTTGTGCCGGCAAGTTGCCTGTGTTAGAGGACCCATCACAATGCCAAAGATGGGTCTCTTTGTTGACACTGAGGTGTTCCAATACACGAAATGTGAGATTGGCCATGAGGAGCATTGGAAAGGGACATCGAGGAGCAGCATCTTTTGCAAGTCACTTGAACTTGTCAGCATTACTTTACCTGGAACGTTCACACCATTACATGGGCAACGCGGGGCGCCATGGCCTTCAAAGGGATTTTCCAAGGTATAAATGTTTAGAGTATATCCTATAAAATGTCTAAAGACCAATACCCCCAAATTAACACAACAAAACTAAGACGTGTGCGGGCCTAGTGTATCGGAATGCCCATATACAATGTGAAACTACACAAACTGAGCATTTACTTGGTATTACGTCTGCTTTGGGCGCTGATGGTATGTGAGGTGGTAATGCCTTTTTAATGTTTTATGGCATATGTATTTCTGAAATGAAAAGTGAATAAGTTTTGAAAACAAAATATCAAACGTAAAGGAAAACAAAATGAGGCGAATAGATTCTAAACTTCAAAAAGGCACACTTACACACCAAAAAGTACCTGTGACAGAGGCCATATGATATTCTAAACAAAATAAAAATTGATATTCATAAAGGTGACTGTACTGTACAGTATTCATTTCTCAAATAAATAAAATGAAAAAAAGGTGAGAGAAGGAGATAAAAAACAACAATAAATCCTCGAACAAAAATTCTTAGCAAGAAATGTCATATACTTGTCATGGTTGCAAAAAATTGCTTTTCAGGCAGTGATTTTACTTGCTTATTTTTCAGTGTACAGTATTGTGTGAAGTACAGTGTTTTACTTTTTAACAGTGTTTTACACAACTTTTCGTCAGGCAATGTACGGTCGTAAAGAGCACAATTTTCACTGTTTTTTAGGTGCTTCCAATTTATTCGCATGATCCACCAAGTCCTAATGTGAGGTACAAGCCGTACATTGGAGATAGGGACTCTGTTGCCAAAGGCAGAGTTGATCACACCAAAGAGGTCAGATCACACCTGCCAGACGCCTCCTGTAAACACAAGAAGCCCATGTATGTGTGCATTTGGACAGTTCCATGGTGCAGCAATATAGCGACTTCGCCTTCAAGACCTCGCAAGAGGGTTTAATGCTGTCTCGTCGACAAGGTCTTCTTCACGTGTGAAACTTGCCTAGCGCTGAAGTACTCACTCCCTTTCAAGACCTACCTCATGGTGAAACTTACCTCATGGCACCAGAGCCGCATGATAGTATTTAATACTGGTGACTTAACAAAAAATTAGTAAGTGTACGCCTGAAGGCATGACGACCATTAGACCCATGGCAAGGTTCAAAAATTAAATATTTCATCAAATGTATAACGATAATTATTACTAATAACTAAAGTAGGCACCTAGAATGGTTTTACACATAACTGAGTCAGAGCTAAGTTAAATAAAGAAACAGTGAGCTATTGCAACACATGGCAAAAAACTAATAGCGCAGAATACTTTGAACGGAAGCAATTCGAACAATTGATACATACAATGAAAATTTCGTCTGTTGTGCAGGCACAAAGGGCAACAGCGTTTTAATCCGGCAAAAACGACAGTGGGAACCAGGTAATTTTAGCTCGTCAGTGCGCATGCCCATGCAACGAGGTTCTTTTCCTGTGTGAAAGGTATCTTGCGCTCAAGACAGAATAGCGAGGTCTGGATCATAGCCTGGGAGATGACGTGAAAGCTAGCCAGCGTTTACAGTGCATCTGGCCTTTGAGGTGTCTTGAAGTGGTAGATTCGAAAAAAGCTAGTTCGGTTTCTTTGGCGAGGTCGCGACTACGCTGCAAGTGGGAACACCAAGCCGGCAATCGGCCATGCAAAATGCTGCCATCGGGACTCTGTGTGCATATTCAAGGACTTCTGCTTTCACATTTAAAGGTAGCATTGCTCACGAATACTGCAAGGTCTCATTGGGAAACGTATAATGGCAGCTTTCAGGGCCGACTTCTTTTCCCCCTCAAATATATATATATATATATATATATATATACTTTACAAGCAAAATGAAAGCAACATGAAGTGCACCATTACTCTTTCTATGATATTAAGAGGGAAAGTTAGATATGTCTCACAAATGGAACATACTGTAAGTTCGTGAGACATGTCTAACTGTACTGCAAAATCACGAGTCCTAGCACGATCGTTCTGACTTGCAATTTTAGAAAAGAACACTTGTCCACTATGATCTGACAGTGTAAAAGTACACGTTATACTGGGCGGGAGCTTTAGGATTTCACTACTATTTATACACATATATAGGTAAATTATTCATAATATTTTTACTGATTATTTTTTTGCCTTTATCACCTCACCTGGTTGACAAGTTATAACATTATCAGACCACTGATTATGACATAGGAGTGTGCAATTACTTTGATATAAGTGTATCTAGCTGCCAGTAAAAGCACTTAGTTTATCCACCATCATTGTTCGTGTAATATTTATGGGCGTTCATTGTTACATTGTTTGTGTAATATTTGACAGCTTTTATTCTTATAAAATATGCCTACCTTCAGTCTCCTTGCCCATGTGCAGCATTATAAACATCTCGTTTTCCTTTGCGCTATGTTTTTTCTTCATTTTCAAAGTAGCGACTCCAAGTTTCAGAATTGATGTAAATCCTTCTCCGTCATATCTGTATGCAGCAACCTTGTATGGCTATTTGAACGAAGGATTTCCTGCGTGTGTCATTAGCGTCTCCATGCACTAGCTTAGGGTGAGGACATTATTGATGCAAACAGATATATGTCCCCTTAACTGAAATTCGCATTTTTTGAAGCTTCGATAAAAATCAGAAATTATCACCGGCAGCATACATTGTACAAACGTAATAGAGATAGAGCACAGGTACATTCTAACAAGTTTTAAGACAAACCAGAGTGCAGTTTCGATTAGGAAAACGGTTCAAAGAATCATAACAAGTAGAAAAAGCAGGGCCACCTGTGGAACAAATTAAGGATCTGAAGTTTCCATGAGGACTCCTTTGCAATTTGTAAGTGATTGCCCAAGTGGTTTCTGAGAAGTAATTGCAACACTCCCCCCCCCCCCAAAAATAACCAACATTTCATGAAAAAATCTAGGAATCTGAAGTGTGACCATTTTAACTAAACCAACTTAGAAGATTCACCTAAGTTATATCTCCACCAAGTATAAAGTGAATCTGGGTGATGATTTGGAGTCAAAAATTTACCATGAATTTCGCATTTCCCTACATTGTGATCAAATGCATGCATAAATGATAAAATACCTGAATAAAGTATTTTACGACCCTGGAATTACCAGCATAACCACATCGTGAACAAGTTGTTGTTGTTGTTATTGTTGTTGTTGTTGTTTTTCTTTACACAAGGCAAATTTAATTATAACCGCAATGATGGTGGCAAGTAAGCCGGGGTTAAATTACACTTTCAGATATATTAATAAATTTCAGTACATTTAATAACATATAAATAAAAAATCTCTCCTGGGGGTGTTACTTCCGTTCACAGTTTCCTCTATGAGCAGTGACTTAGGGAAAAATGAATGTGATGGAATTCAAGGACTTTTTTGTCTTTGAGATGGTGTAATTGTAGTAAACTGACTGCAGTTGCCTCGTCTTGACTTTATACTAATAATGCACAACTGCATTCATATGGCCAAAGACCTTTAACATTTTGATTTCCATTGAATACGACTGATAATACTTGGACCAATATGGACATTGTAGCTTGTTTTACTTTTGGTGTAAATTTTTGTTAGCAAACCTGTCGCCAAAATCACGCCATCTTTTTTTTTTTGTATGGTTCCTTAGTTCCATGCTGATCATAATAAGTTAACGTATTGAGCTACATTTGTGATCAACATTGGTAAAATACAAATACGTATATTTAGTTGTGTATTTTTTGCTAAACATATCTTCATCTCATCACGTTTGAAATCAGTAGGTTTCAATTTCAAATGGAAGTGGAAATGCGTTACAGGAATATGTTCTTTTGTATATGCATACTTACATATATATATATATATATATATATATATATATATATATATATATATATATATATATATATATATATATAGTATTTTGAGTTACTTTATTACAGACATCCTTTTCGCGCATATCTTAAAGTATAGAGATTAACATTCTGCAATCACAATTGACATACAATCCTGCTTAGCTAAAATGAACATTGCCTCCCTAATCATCTATTATGCGCTCTGTTTTTTTCTGAAAAAAACAAAACAAAACAAAAAAAAAACATTTGTTGGCCCCTCATCGTTCTGAAAGGTACAGAGTTCCTGCTTATGATCTATAAACCCTTCTCTAAGTATATCTGTCTCCACCGAAGAAATAAACAGGAGTTTTTTTGAATGATACTATTTCACTCCACGTCAATATTTGACCTTAATATATTAGTTGGTGAACATCATTTCAGACTCATCTCATTTTCAACCAAGGTATATATATATATATATATATATATATATATATATATATATATATATATATATATATATATATATATATATGTATGTATGTATGTATGTATGTATGTATGTATATATATGTATGTATGTATGTATGTATGTATGTATGTATGTATATATATATATATATATATATATATATATATATATATATATATATATATATATATATATATATATATACATATATATATATACATATACATACATACATACATATGTAGGTTTTATGTGAACCAGGTACGGCTATTTAAACGTTCATTTTATGTGGTCAATACAATAAATTTTTATAAATTACACATGAAGCAGAAATTTGAACTTGCCTTTTATTTTTTTTAGCGTGACCGATACAGAATAAATACGGCACATGGTCCCATTCTTGAGTTCTGAGAATGTCCACTGCGTTCCCGTTTTTACGTAGTAATGGCGTGAAGGGCTATCAACATACAAGGTGCTGGAAGTACAGCGTACCTTTGAATATGGGATGGCAAGTTTTGCGGAAAGTAAATTCCCAGCACATCTCCCTTTTCAAACCCTATTTGTTCATGCGGGTACACTGTGTTCCAGCCATCATGAGCTTTTGGATGGAAGGTCTGGCTTATAAGAGCATAGACTTTGGAGTATATCCCCTTGTTCCTTCTCCAAATTTGGAAGAATACAGATGCATCACTCTTGTGAGCAAGAAAGTTCCAGCTCTTTACTTGTCCCTTTTGGTTCGATGTGTATAGAGGATCTGATATATATATTCGGTCATGTGTCTGGTCCATATTGGTGTTACTCTCTGATTCAAGCCTATATTGCCATAGGTACCATCCAAAAGTAAATACACCAGGTTCATCTGTAAATATACAATATCATTAATAGCCGTTCTCCAAATATATATATATATATATATATATATATATATATATATATATATATATATATATATATATATATATATATATATATATATATATATATATATATATATATATATATATATATATATATATATATATATATATATATATATTTTTTTTATATATATACATATATATATATATATATATATATATATGTATATATATATATATATATATATATATATATATATATATATATACATATATATATACATATATATATATATATATATATATATATATATATATATATATAATGTGCAGTTCCCTAATGGTTGGAACATAGTTATTTCGTAAATTTTGTGTATTTTATTTATCTGTAAATTTCAAAGATATGATATGAATTTCCAGCAAATTTTGATTTGAACAAAGCTTTATAACTCAATCATAATATCTTTATATTGAAAGAAACATACTTTCAAAGCAAATCCAGCAGTAACATAATCAACCTAAAATGGTATTGGAGTGACGTAGGACAGACATTCTGAAATAATCGAAACAATTTGATAATGGTTCCTGAATCACAGAATCCTATATAGGTACATAAACTGGCCTTGATGACGTCCAAATACTAATTCATGCAGATTGTGAAGATGGACGTTTGGGCTTACATTGCCTGTCGAAGTGCAAATGTATAAATAGGACGGAAATATGCAGCAAAGTGGATGACTCATGCAAGAGTGGGTGTATGGAGGGCTTGAGAGGTTCATCATGTGACCAAGGTGAGAAATATGTGTAGGATATTCAATAGTGCGATCGCATTTTAAGACAAGAAGCTGGGTCTATATCCCTCCTGAGTTTGTCTTCAAAACATGATGTGATAAAATAGAAATGTTAAGCAAATTCCAGAGGATGACGTTTCACTTAGATTCTATGTACTCATCTAAGTTTGATGGGGATTACATGAGATAGGAATGCCTGTTCTGGGTGCACATATGGCGGAGCTGCAACACACTCGCCTTTCACCTCTGTGGCACGGGTTCGATTGACGGCCGGGAAAGCGTGCAGAAAGAGTTCCTATCACTCTAGCTGTGCACGGTGGTTTTCTCCTAGTCCTTAGGCTTCTTCCCCCAAACATGTAGGTAGGGAAGTATACGCCATCATCTGTGCCATAGAGAGTGGTCAATATAGGCTTGACCTGCTTCATAATGAAAAAAAAATGCGTCTATATCTTTTTATGTGGCTGTAAGCCCAGATGGTCAAAATTCTAATCGTGACTGCGCATTATCAAAATAGCTTCCAAAACACAATAACAACCTACACCACCTCTCAGGTGGTAGGCTAGGTGATTTCATTTACCTGTGGCGGAATATACACATGGCAGCAAAATTTTGATGATCCAAAGCTGTGGTATTTCATGTATTAGAAGAATAAAATAAATTTTGAATCAGCAGCTGTGTGTGCCACTAACTAAATCTCCCAAATAGTGTCATATCTTAGTACTGAGGGTCTTTGACAGCCGAAGAAATTTTACAACAAACAGATGATTGCCAATGGAGGAGTTTAACCACATACGAACATATATTTGAAGGAAAATTTGTGCCACCCTGCCAGCATAAAACAAGGTGTAATAAAAACAATGTTCGACAGATGCATGGCAATTTGTGATAAAGACAACCAAGAAAGAGAAATGAACTATATAATGCTAATTTTCAAAAGAAATGGGTACAACAAGACTCAAATTAATCATTCCTTACAGAAAGCCTGTAGAAAGAAACCGGTAAAAAAGAGAAAAAGGAAATGAAGCGTATCTCAATCCCATATGTGAGAGGTTTCAGTAAATAAATTGGAAAATCGTTATCAAAATACGACATAAAAGTAGCTAATAAATATTCCTGGACGATTAAATCTATTCTATGCAATGGAAAAGATAAAATACCGGAATGTGAAAGAAAAGGAGCCATTTATAAAATTGATTGTGAATGTGGAAAGTCATATCGGTGAAACGGGGCGCCCCCTAACGGCAAGAATTTCTGAGCACAGGAAAGCAGTTACACAAGGCGAAATTAACAAGTCGGCGATATAGCAGAACACTGTCTTGACTGTGGAAAACAAACACGTTGGAAAGAATGCAAACCTTTAACCTTTGAGCCCAATTATTGGAAAAGGAAAATACATGAATCTATAAAAATCAAAACGTACAAGACAGGTCCTGAAACTGGTATGAATCGGGATAATGGATTGGAGATAGGATTCGTCTGGGACTCTATTGTGAAGCAAAATAATTGAATAATTCCTTAGTAGGCCTAGGCTGTATTTTTAGCGCGCAGTAATGAAAAGTTCTAAGTCATTTTGTTATTATTAGTACAAATATGTTGTTTACTTTCGTGTCTACGTAAATGACGTCAAAAAATTACACATAATTACGTGCAAGGCCTAACTGACCGGTCTAACGTTCAAATAACACCTTTACTTCCATTGAGAAAGCTGGGGACATCACCGGCGAAATATCTGGATATCAGAAATATTACCACATGGATTAAAAGTCCAATATAAACTTCGATTTATGTTGTTTTATATTGTTTTTATGTGCCATCTAACCAAGTCCCTATGAGGAGATTGGTAGCTTGCTCAGAAACGCTGCAGTCCATGAAGCATTGCCAGTGACAACAAGGCATCAACAACAACTTTGTCCTCAAGGGGTGTAAAGTCCCCAACTTGGGTAGGGGTAGCAAATAGGAGAGGTCCCAATTAACCACTGCGTGCGTAATTGGCTAAATACACAACCAAATACACAAAACTGTTGCGGGCTAGAGGTGTGTATTCCTATAAGATTCTATATTAAAGTAAAATTCAACACGTTGAATAGTTTTGAAGTAAAAGTTATCAAAGTTACAAGGCTGTTTTACCTTTATACAACCATGTAGCACAAGAAAGTTGTTTTTTTTCTGGGTAGAGAGATTTTAATGCTACATAAGTGCAGATTACAATGGAAACTAATGGAAATACACATTCTTGGCCCACCTGCCTACACCCTTTCCTCAGAACCCACATGAACCAGTTGATTTCGACTGTACCTATTGTTTGTTTGTGGCAGTGGTGCTGGTAAATCAATCAGTATGTGTAGAAATTGTCCAAAGGCTGACAGGTGGAAAAGCTTAAAAAATTATCAGCAGACTATAAGTTGCAAATAAGCATCGATAAATGTGGCATCAGGATCTGGTTGAAAAGATGCATACATCTTTGTCTGTGCATTAAGTCGGGATGGAAAACGATCGAAATCAGGTCTTGCCCATTTCGCCACTAGTGTATTAATTACATCAGTATTTATATCCAACTCTCATGTATCATTAAAGTTCCTCCATTCCAAATCAGCAACTTTCGGTCTACTCGGTACATATGTGACAAGTAGCCAACTATCCCTCTGCCTGCACCAATAATGCCACATAGCCTTTGCTTATTCTTTACATTCAGTTAATTTAACACCACCCATATAATTTATAATGGCTGTCACTGTAGTATTATCTATCCGAAGTTTAATGGTTGTCATCGTTTTCAAAAATTTCTAAGCGCAAAGAAAGCAGCTTTCAATCAAAGATAATTCATGTGACAGAAAGCTGCCTCTGTGGTCTATCTCTGATCTATCTTTTTATTGAAGTAATATGCACCCAACCCTCCATCGGCAAGTCTGAATTGAGGATTATATCAGCATTGCCTCAAATAAAACATCATTTTGCATTTGGAAATTTTCTATTCACCAACACATATTTGATTTGATTTCAACTGACCAATAACAATAACAAAAGCAAGTCCAAATTGGGGTTAGACTAAAGACGTTACCTGGAATTCCAGTATGCTTTAAAAATCATAGATCGGAGACCAGCCTGTACAAACCTATCCACCAAGCATCAATGGTTCAAAGCGAACAGAATTGTATTTGTGTCTTTTTGTCCAAGACCACTTCTTAGTAGTCATTACCCTATTCTGCAGTCCGAACTCTTTACTCTCCGTAAGCTAGCCTGTCCCTGTATAACCTATATACATATAGAAGTACTATTTTCAATATTGCACACGTTCCCCTGTAAATTTTTGACATAGGCTGTCTTAGCCCAAATAAATTAAAGGGTCTTCAGCGGGTAACTACTCAACATGTTTCAGAGGCTTTTACAAGTACATGTCTCTCTGAGTAGCGGCTCCTTGTCTAAGCTCAAGACAACCCACATATTAATAAATAAATATGAAAGTGGCAAATGATGAATTAGCTAAATACGTGAAGTTTTGCTTGTAAATGCAGAGCTTCACTATGAAAGAAGAATACCTGTGAAACAAACCATAATTACTAAATTTGTATAGTACAGGTTCAGATAAGAACAATTTGACTTACCCCTGAACCAATATGTACCCATTCTAGCTGGACAGCTTATCCTAGTTAAAACATCCTTCAGTGTTTATCTGAAGTGGAAACAAGCTGGGGCATTATATTCAGTCCCAGTGATTGTAAAATAACCAGTTGCAAATGGACCACCTGTATAAACCAAGGGAAGTCCTAACAAGGACTGCAATAATGTACATCCTGCACCCGAGATGTAAAACAAACTCCGTGATGACACCTACTCCTCAAACAATTAAGCTCTATTTCACTGCCAACCCTGATTCAATGTATCAACGTAATGTGTCAGGTTTGTGACATTTGAGAAAATACTGTCAATCTTGAGTAATCTTTTAGTATTGAGTGAATGTGCATTTAGGCATGTCAAAAAGGCATTAGCATTTATGCCAAAAACATGTTATCAAAACAACTTTTCTTAACAGGATTTTAAGTACAATTAGTCAAACATGTAACTGTCGTAGACCGCTGCTTGCTACCGATAGCCCCTAAAATTTCTGAAAGTGAATATTAAAACAGAAAGATGCCAAAAGACAAAGTTTAGTAGCAAAACAGACAAGTCTAAAAACTATATTATTGTGGCCAAACTTTCTAATAATCTTTGGATATTAACGGTAAAATTATAGGGCAAGTCAGAAAAGAATGAAAGTCATTTGTATTTAAGTCAAGAGAATGCAATGAAAATACTAACCAAATCTCAAGTACAATTAGGCGAGCTAGTAGCTGTTGTAGGCCGCTACTTGCTACAGATGGCCCCTTGGGGTTTAACCTAAGAGAAACCAAGCTAGCCTAAAATATCTGAAAGGTGCACATTAAAACAGAATGATGCCAAAAAAGAAAAATAAGTAGCAAAACAGTCAAGTTTAAAATCTCTAAAATTATTGAAACCAAACTTTCTAACCATCTTGGGATATTTACAGCAAAATTTGTAGAAATATTTGATAAAAAGTATATCGTTGAATCCTCTTGACTCACGTTTATTGTAAATAAATTTGGTTCCAGATTCAAAGTCCTGAAATTTAGAACAAATACGATCAAATCTCAAAATCTGTGACAAAAACGTATTATATCCAATAGTATCCGAAAAATTACTATCCGGGAAAAGATAAGTAACTACTTCAAAGTTAAACTCATCTATTTTGTGATAAACTTTAATACAAAACCTGTCATTAGTGATCTAAATATCCAAGTCCAAAAACAAATCTCTGAACCCATCTGAATTGTTATCCTCCAAAGGGATATCTTTTAGGTAAATTTTGTTAGCAATTTCTCTGAAATTTTGTACATGAACACACGCAATATCATCAATATATCTTGCGTTGTTTGATAATTATAAAGTCCTTTTTCATCAATTTATCCATATATTAAAATTCAAGCCAGGTTAAATAAAAATCTACCAGTAGAGGGGAGCAGTTAATACCCATTGGAATGCCTTTTATTTGTTGAAAAACCAATGGTCCGCATTGAACAAAAGTATTATCCAAAAGACATTTTATAGCATCTATCAAACTTTCAACAGTGGAAGATTCGACGTTACTTTTTGAATATTTATTGTGTGACCAATATGCTTTCTTTGTTTTTGAATTAATATATAAATATGGTTTACACTCCTTGGGAATCATGTTACGAGCAAATTTAAATTTGAAACGGGACTAAATGCTTAGTGAATCAATAATTTTGTGTTTGAAAGGAATGCTGCAAAACATTTGATCTATTTTTTTTTTCTTATAAGAATCTGGTTTCCGAATAGTTGTTGTGTAAGCGTACACAATTTCACAAAACGTTTGCGGAAATGTGTGTTCTGAATCAGTAAGACTCAAATATTTTTTTTTTTTTGACTTTTATCATGTCTTGAAATGATAGTGCTTTAGGAGCTGTATATAATTGATCAATGCCATTGGAGAAAGCCTGTAGTAAATTTTGGACAAGGTCTTTTGTATCCACATTCCTACATTTCCTGTTTTTCCGTTATTTTCTTTGTCCGTGACTTATTCTTCTTCTTTTCTTGTAATACCAGTCTGATTATTATAAAAAGGTGTGTTACTGCTGTCAAGAGTTGCAAAGTCCAAATTCCTAACATCACAGAAGCTTAAAATTCTGTCATTGAGTCCATAAAGAAAAGCTAAATTAAGGGTTTTGATCCAAAAATCTTCAATTTGCAATACTTTCCTTGTGTTAACATAACTGTCTTGGTCTCACAAAATTTGGCTCTATGTAATCAATAATTTGTATCTGGCAATCCAAATGTGAATGTTCCGCAGAATTGACCATGGTTTCACAAAAATGTGTTTAACTTGATTTTGAATTGTAGATTTATGACCACTTAATCTCTTTTTAACTGATTGAGTAGTTAGGCCCGCATATTGTGATTCACACCTGATACAGGATATCAAATAATTGATATTGGAAGATTCACAAGATAATACCAAATTTTCCGATTGGGGGTTTCTCAATTTGAATTTTTCTGTTAGTAATGTTACTATGAAATTCTCTGTCCTTAATGAAACTGACTTGCAGAATAGACAGTTACAATTTCCGTCAAAGTATATTCCAAAATCAGCGCTCGAGGCTAACGCTGAACCGTTTTCACTGTTTATCTCTCTGTTCATGATTGTTTTGGGTTTTAAAAGTAATTTTGAAAGCCCACCTTGCCATTCTTCTATAATCATGTCCCTAAACATTATCCTGGTTCGTCATTATTAAGTCCGCCTAGTAACAAAATTAACAATAACAATCACAAAAGCAAGTCCAAATTGGTGCCAGACTAAAGACGTTACCAGAAATTCCAGTATGCTTTGGAAATCAAGATCGGGGACCAGCCTGTACAGACCTATCCACCAAGCATCAATGATTACTGTCCGGGAAAGGATAATTAACTACTTCAAAGTTAAACTAATGTTACCCTCGAAAGGGATATCTTGTGGGTAAATTTCATTAGCAATTTCACTGAAATTTTGTACATTTACCTATCTATCTTAAAGCGGCCGTATACAACAAACCTATTTAACTGCATCAAATTAAGAACCATGTGGAGCATACCATTTCTTTAGGTCTGACAATAATTTGTGAAATGCATTCATCTGAACAAGGTTCCTCTATTTCCATAATTTGCTAATGTAACAACTTCTCAGTCTCTTGATCAATTGGTTGTTTTTCTGTGACATTAAATTTTTTTCTGATTCGAAATTTATGCATTTATGAAATGTTAACATTCTGAATATGATTACAATCCAGGCTTGATAAAGTCATGTGTCCTCAGACAGAGTTTGTGGAATCCATGGGCCAGGAACGCCAATGCGTGTGTGCCCTTGTGTAGCTGGTCATCATTCACTCTGAATGGCAGCTTGTCCAACATTTTGTGTTACCAAAATAGCCGCTGTGCATAAGAGGGTTGGATAACTGGCACATTGCTGTCCACACTCGCTGTTTGAGGACCAACTGTGTCCCGTATCAGCTGATTCAGTCAAACATTTATTAGACTCCCACAATTTTGGAGCCAAAAAAAAACATATCCTTCCCGTGTTTGAATTGGTCTTTGCTCATCCCTTCACGGAAAACTACGTTATGAGAGCTAACATCTTTCCACATTTCTCCTCAGTGCAAAAAGGTTTCACAAAATGGACAAAGCATCACAAACACCCTTTGTCCAAGGCAGGCCTAGAGACCGTATCGCCGTTGGCTGCACCACCTTCCATTTTCTGCTTTTTACTGGTGGTTCAGCATAGTCATCGAAATACCCACCAAAATACTAATGTTCTCTAGAATCGTCAAACCAAGCATTCTCAATTGCTGACACTTTATCATCCACTTTGTTCAACCTCTTCTCTATGCGGCCGAATATTTGATTAAAATGTTTTGCCCAAAGGTGTATCCACAAATGGGGTGGTGCTGGAAGAAGCTGCCTACACAGAACCAGTGTCAATAACGTTCTCAGCCACCAAATCTTCTGTGGCACACACACAATTGGACGGTGAGCTCTTAGTTTTCTGTTTTGGTTTGGATTTAGCAACCATATATTTAGCCTGGGCTACGGTTGCCTCAAAACCTTACAATGTAGCTTCTGCCACATATGCAGCCACAGACAGATGATCCTGATTCCCCTGCCTACCTTTAAACCTTATGAGAAAAATATCTTTCAAAGAATGATCACATCTTATAAAGGTGCATATAGTAGAATTTCAAATTCAGACCGCCAATTTACAGTCCCATCTTTGTTAATCCTCATTTAAGTTCCTGCCTCCAATTGATGCCACTCCTATAAAGACCATATTTCCCATGTCCTGTGGGTGGTCTTAACAGAAAAAGTACATTGTATTTTGGTAATGAATTGAGGGATGACCAGTCTGTATTTGAATATGATCAGTTTGTTAAGTTGTTGAAGTTTTTTATTGATGGCATGTTAGATTTGGAAAATCCCGTCTCTAGACAGGCAATTGGTATTTCAATGGGTACCAACTGTGCACACCTTTTGGCCAATTCATATTTTATTGATGTTTTCCAATTATACAGGTCAAAAGATATCCAGCTAAAATGTCAAGGGAGTGGGAGTATAAAAAGCTGATTGAACAGCATAGTACCTATATGTCGATAGTCGTACCAGAATCAAGAGCTCCAACCAATTTTGAATAACAATTCAAAATATCTTGGTCAGCTGTGTGGCGTTGGTAAATATTTTGTGATAACATCATGCATGATATTACACAGAAGAGTCTGTCCGAAATTTCTGCCACAGTTTGCTTCATTTCTGTCCATAAATGCCAAACAAAAAACCTTTTAGTGTTGTATCATTCATGAGGAATGGGGATACAGAAACTAAACATAAATGACATCTTACACAAAATTAATCGAAGACAAAGATTGGCAACAAAACTGGGAAAAAACGCGTGCAATGCCAATCTTCATTCACAGAGCTCTGATGTTATCCATTTATTCTGTGCAAGGTGGCAGAATTTACCGTGACCAGCATATCAGCCAATGCGTCAGTTCAACCTTAAGGGTATCTCAAGGTCAACATTATCAACACTTAAAGAAACTCAATAAGGCACTTTCCTACCAGTACTTAATAGTATCCATGGGCATATGATTCACCATTACCAGGTTTCAGCCAATACATAACTTTCAATTTTCAGTCAGTTAAATCTGTAGAATCCATGCATTGACATTGGGAAAAATCTAGAAGCGGTTACGCTATACGCACTAATGTTTGTGTCCCATTACCCCCAGCCCCCAGACCTAGGACCATGAACGGTCAATGTTCATGGGAACTGTCCCACGTCTGAATCGCCAGGCTATACTGTTAGTTTTCATAATGATATTTGATGGAACATAACGGAAATGAAGTGTGCTGCAGTGAGGGATCCTGCGTCTAAAATTCTGACATGAAAATATATATAAAACAAGAGGACTGTGACAGTCCTGTGCTCAGCTGACTAACTTACCATATGACCTTGGAAATGAGGTAAAGGTCAGTGACCTATTCTGAATCTAACTTTCATAGAGGGCCATCGCCATGTGCAATATCAAAGTCACAGTACAAATACTTCTAAGGTTATCATGCGATCAGTAAAATCCATGTTAGTGGTCCTGTGACCTTGAGAATGAGGTCAAGGTCACTAATTTACAGTATCAATATTTACTAAATAGAGGACCACCAGCAAGTTCAACATCAAGGTACTATCTTCCACAGTTCTCAAGTTACAAAATGAAAAGTACAATTTATGTAAGTGGCTGGCTCCCAGTGACCTTGCGAATAAGGTTAAGGTCACCCATGTACTGTCTAAGTCTGGCCTTTGCTCAGGACAACCATCATGTTCAACATCAAGGTCCAAGTTCAAATAGCTCTCAACTTGTCAGGTGAACAGTAAAAATTTAGCAAGTGGCCCCATGACCTTGGGAATGACGACAAGGTCAATTGTCCACCGTCTAAGTCTGGCCCTTATTAAGGACAACTAGCATGTGCAATATGAATGTCCTACCCTTAACAGTTCTCAAGTTCCCCTTTAAACAATGAATTTCATGCACCTTGCCTTGTGACCTTGGAAATGAGGTCCAGGTCACTCACTGACTGTACATGTATCAGCTACATACCTAGAAGTGTCTCTAGCGAATTTCAAAGCAATTGGCTGAGTATATACAAGAATAAAGACTTTTGAAGATTTAACTAAAAAATAAACCAAAAAATCATTTGAAAATCCAAAAATCATTGGCCTGTGACCATTGGAATAAACGTGGTAGATACCCACCCAAGGAACACTCCCACCAAGTTTGAAGTGAATCTAGCTGATTGTTACGCAGAAGAAGTCAAAAATTATCAATTACTATTGCAAACCCTATGACTTTGCAATCCCGTGAACCTTTGAAAAAACATGGCAGAAACTCACAAGAGACACATACCCACCAAGTGTGAAGTGAATCTGGTTAACGGTTTTCAGATGAGGTTGAAAATGTAAACTACCATTGCATTTCCCATTGACTTACATAGTATACAATAGGGATGTATGCATAGACCAACAAGTACCCAAATTGAAAAATTCGTTAAAAATCAGGGATCCACAGCAATGCCACCTGGTGAACAACCTTGGGTGACCCTTCCACAAAAAATATATCCACTAAGCTTCAGCACAATCTGAGAGATTGTTTTGGAGAAGTCGAAAGAAGCAGAAACGCACAAAATTCATTGAAAAAAATAAAATTTAAAAAATAACAGCGCCACCTGCCCACCAACCTAAGGTCTCGGGGTCCCTAGAAGTGTCCCCTATTCAATTTCAAAGTAATTGGCAATTCGGCATCGGAGAAGATAATTTTTTAAGATTCCCCCCAAAATTAACAAAATAATTAATTAAAAATCGAAAAATCACTGGACCATGACCATCTGAATGAATTTTGTATTGACCCTCCCAAGACACATCCCCACCAAGTGTGAAGTGAATCTAGTTAACGGTTCTGGAAATGAGATCAAAATATAAATTACTATAGCAATTCCCATTGACTTACATTGTAAACAATAAGAATATTGCACTGACCAACAGGTACCCAAATTGAAAAATTCGTTAAAAATCAGAGATATACAGCAACGCCACCTAGTGTACAATCTTGTGTGACCCTTCCACAAAGAACATATCCACCGTTTCGGCACCATCTGGGAGATTTTTTGGAGAAGTCGAAAATAGCAAAAACGTACAAAAATTCATAAAAAAATAGAAAAAAAATTGCAGCGCCACTTGTTGAACAAATTAAGGTCTGGGAGTCCCTAGAAGTGTTCCTATGCAATTTCAAAGTATTTGGCCACGCGGTTTCGGAGAAGAAGATTTTCTTTAAGATCCCCCCCCCCCCCCCATGAACAAATAAAATTCATTAAAAATCCAAAATTCATTTAACCGTAACCATTTGAACAAACCTGGTAGAAACCTACCAAAAGTACATTGCCACCAAGTTTAAAGTCAATCTGGATGACGGTTTTGAAGAAAAGGTCAAAAATGTGAATTAGCATTAGAATGTCCATTGACTTACATTTTAATCAATAGGAAAGCTGCATTGACCTACTGGTACCCGAATTGAAAAAATCGTTAAAAGTCAGGAATCCAAAGCAGTGCCACCTTGTGAATAACTTTGTTTGACCCTTCTACTAAAAACTTAGCCACCAAGTTTCAGCTTAATCTGAGTGACGGTGCTGGAGAAAAAGTCGAAAATATTAAAAACACACCAAAAATCATAAAAAAAAGAATAGGAAAAAATCGCAGCGCCCTCTGGTGAACAAATTAAGAGCTAGAAGTCCTCGGAGTGCCCCTGTGGGACAACAAAGCAATTGGATGAGCGGTTTTGGAGGAGGATATTTTTTAAGATTTCCTCAAAAAATGACCCCCCCAAAAAAAAAAAAAAAACAAAAAAACAAACAAACAAAAAATCATAAAAAAGCAAAAATCACTGAACTGTGACAATTTGAACAAACTTGAGAGCCACCCAAGGCCTTTACCCACTATGTTGGAAGTAGATCTGGCCAACGGTTTTGAAGAAGAAGTCGAAAATGTGAATTGTGGATGACGGACGACGAATGACGGACGGGTGACGGACCCTCACAAAAGCTCAGCTGATTGACAAGTTAGCTGAGTTAAAAAAAAAATCATATGTCCATGCCTGTGCTCACCAAGAATCTGTATCAGAGGCCATTGCGCTTCGCTAAATAAGCCTTGGTTACTGAGGCATGCCTTGAAAATCATAAAATCGTATTTGTTTTCCATGGCGACAGACAACAAATATACGAAATCGTAAATGTTCCCAAATGGGAACTTTTTGCGCAAAATACTTATCAAAGCATCAAATACCATCCTGATAGTGCTTTGGAATACGCTTTGAACCCCAAAATATTGAAAGCACCATAAGATTTGTTTTATTTAAGCATAAAATCCACAGGTAGTGTCTCATTTGATTAACAGTCAAAGACTCACAAGCACTTGGCTGCTTCACAAACCCTTTGAGCAAAGAGAAGGATAGCGCCACACGAGTTCCTTTTGACCTGTTACGTTACAGCGAGCGAAAAAAAAAAACTTTTCACACGGGAATATTTTAAAATGACATTTTGTGTAGAATCTTTCCATTGGTCCTTCCTTTTTTGTTCTTGTGTGTCCAAAAGAGATAAGAGCTGTTCAGAAACCAGTGTCCAATATTGCAGGTTGATAAGAAAATATCCTATTTCCAATTTTAAATGTATCTAATTTAATCTTTAAAATGAAAATGCAATACATATTGGTAGAGGTAAAATACAGCGACTAATTAGCCCCATATAAAATTGGTACCATGTCATCGATGCTGTGCATTAGTACATACATGTAACTACGCTTGACCGGAGATACAATTAGCCACTGACAAGTGCCCTCTGACTGCATTAGTTGCATGGGGAGCCAAATACCTTGCACGGGCATATAGTGAAAAACATCTGCATGATACATGTGTACATCCCTTTGACAAGGATTAATAGCACCCTTCTGCTGCACGTTCATATACTGAAAACATGCCATTCTGAGATGATGTTTCCCATTTTGTGTTGGACCTCAGCAAAAAAAAAAAAAAAAAAAAAAAAAAAAAGTTTGCAGTACCACCACCCAGCACGTGTCATGAGGTAAATGAGCAGAGACCTTCAATCAAATCCACAGAAATACGTTTCCAGCTTATGTTTGGTGACCCAAAGCAAGCAATTTAACGTCGTGGGCAGAAATCAGATATATTATCGCATGCCACAAAAAAAAAAAAAAAAAAAAAAAAAAAATTGCAGAAATGGCAAACGAATTCACAAGTAAATAATGTACAAGTAAAATATCCACAACTGAAACCCATATCGGTCATATAGTTATTAGTCAATTAGTTGTTTGTGACACTGTACTCTCACAATTTCTGCAATAGGCAGTGTGGTCTTTGCAGTCGGCGGCTGTAATAAATTGCCAAATGTTGTACGTACTCAATGTGTGAGTCGGGACGACATTGTGGACACACAAACTCTTGCTTGAAGGCAGATAAGTGGACTCTCTTCTAATTTTAACACTACATAAATTAATAGTGTCAACGAGAACTCAATTATCTTTGTACATTGATTGAGCAATGCAATTTCATTAATTGCATTTTGAAACTGGTATCAAATTGTTCATAAATATCATTTTAGGTCCCAAAAAGCCACAAAAAAGTCACCCATGCTCATAAATTCCAAACCCAACAATGACAGTAAAGATATTCCAGAGTTACTAAAGCATCACCATTCATTTTCCAATACCAATGTGAAGGAACAGATTCCACTCATACTTGAGACAGGCTGCACCCATATAAGGCAACTGGTGGTTTTAAACCGGTTCTCTAAACCTTTAAAATATTATTCATTAACTACAAACTATAGTGTTTCCAAAACGTGTAAGCCAATCACTCAAAACCCAAGTTTTATTACTTCTGCCAAAAATAAAAAGAGACCTGGTAGGCCTACCCATTTTTCAGTTCCCCTGACTTGTCAGTCAGGTGAGTTTACAGTAAAAGAAGAAAGTAAAAAGTAGGCCGACATCCTTTTTTTGTGATATTTATGAATACGGAATATTGTAAACATACTATACCTCTATTATAACTATGAATCGAAGATCACAGCCCACAGCACAACATAGTCAATGAATGATCTATCGAATAGTACAAAAAAGCATGACGCATATTCATAAGTTCCAAACCCAATAATGACAGTAAACAGATATTCCAGAGTCATCAAAGCATCTACTTTCATTTTCTGATACAAATGTGTAGAAACTTCACTCCTGACTTGAGACAAGGCAGTCACCCATATAAAGCAACTGGTGGTTTTAAACCGGTCCTCTCAAGCTTCGAAATTTTCTTCATTAGCCACAGACAATAGTATTTCCAAACCGTAAAGCACGCTATCGGCAAATATGACTTTAATGTTTTTACTTCAGACAGTAATCAACACCTTTCAAAATAGATTTCGTGTGTTTGGAATATTTATAAACCATCTCTGCAGTATTTGATACTTGTAATCATGACACTACACATCAAAATGTGCAATTGCATGCAATTCAATGATTGTGTCTTTTATGTTTTAATATTTTTTTCTTGAAAGCCAGTTTCCAACATAGAAAAGTGTTTATTTACGCTATTTGCATATCAAATGTTACATGCCACAGGGATCCGTTTTAAACCACCTTTACATTATATATACTTAAATCACAAATTTTAGCGAGGGATAAGTTTTCCCGAATTTTCTCGAGTAGACACTGTTTGGGAATATCAAACCCGCGGAAATTTTGATAGATTTAAAGTAATAAAATCACAACACAAAAAACATCTTTTACAGATACTTTATTAAGAATATATATAAAAAAAAAAAACAGAAAAAAAACTTCCACACTCTTAAATAGGCCGATCTCCTGCTCTCAATACTTTATTTTTGAGAGTGTCACTCCTCGAATACAAACTCCCGAAAATATTACTTGAACCTTATTAGGAAACATTCTGGACTCGGGAATATAAATGATTGTATAGTATGCAATATTGGTCTGTATAAACTGTCTTAATCGTTATATCAGTTTCGGATTATATACACTTTATTGATCTATCTTAAGTATCTCCCTCAATAAATTTGCATTGGCAGATGATATAACTCCCATTTATGCTGATTATACAAATTCGATTAACGCAGTCAACACGGATATTGATCGAACTTCCCTGAGATTTAAAGCCACGAAACTATTCCAAATGTAAACGAATCTCAAGAAATGTTCTTTTCTTTAAATGGTGCTGCAAACATGAATAAAAACATTTTTATCGAGATATTTGTTTTATAAAGAACAAATAAAGACATAAATCTTCTCTGCTTGAAAACAGCGTAAAGACGAGAATAAAGGCAGAATAAAATATTTTGGGTATTTGTGTCCAAACCTATATTTACACTGTTAATGTTTGCTGTTATTATAATCTTACACCATATTTTGATTGCAATAAACTATTTACTCACTCATCAGCTACAATAAAAACGCGTGTCGGGGAACTTAAGGTTGCAAAACATGCGTAATGGTTCTCGCTTGATGACCCATTTATAGATTCTTTTGGCTGCTGAAACTTTGAATTTCGTGGAATTTTAGTATTGGGTACGACTATGGAGATTAATTGAAGTCTGGGTTTAGACATAAACGGTAATTATTTTGGATGCGGAGCGAATAGAGACTGAGTTGCGCGCGCGCAAGCGTGTGCGTGTGTGTGTGTGTGTGTGTTTGTGTTTGTGCGTGTTTGTGCCTGGAAGGTGCGTATGTTTTCAGAACTGCACAGAGGATGCTGCACTGTTGATCAGTGTGTACCAAAACAGCAGGGCGGAGAGATAGACGAACTCAAAACAGAATGGAAAAACTTATTTCATCCATTGGGTGGCTGTGTAGTGGTCCTGCAAAGGTCAAAAAATTCTAAAAGCGAGGGCTTTTGTAAAAAGAAAATACGTAACAAACATGATTCCACTGCTCATGGTGGAACCCTATTAAATTTGAAAAATGTATTGTCAACAGACAAAGATGCTGCAGGCTGCTTGTTATAATTCAGGAACAAAGTATCATTATCAAAGATAATAAGCAACACGAACGAACGTGAAATCTGGATGAAATTGCAGCTGGCCCAGATACGTTTAGAAGCAAAAAGAGCTGCATTAATTGTCTTCATTGGCCTTATTCTCCTTTTTTTTTTTTTTTTTTTTTTTTTTTTCTGTTTTTTGTTTTTTTTATGTTTTGTTTTGCTTTGTTTTTTTTTTGTTGTTGGAAAGACTGAATATCTGAGTGTCTTCCTTGGCCATATTTGCCTCTTTGTTTTGAAAAACTGAATATACATGTATATTCACAAGGCTAGGCCTTGTCACACACGTACATGGCACGATATGTGTGCAATTCTATGCCACCTTTGTATAGCCCCAAAAGGCAAATTCAAAATTTAGTTCTCCAGATTCCTTTATTTTGGGGGATTGAGGCAATAGGGCTAGAGGTTCGGGGCCTCAAAATATCAATGTTATCTTTTGTCAGAAACGCTTATCAGTACCTCGGCTCCAAATATGAATTGCACACGGCCTTACACGGCAGAGCGTCGAGGAAGCTACTCCAGTACTTTTCTTTGCCACTGCTGCGCAAGAGGTTCGGGGCCTCAAAATATCAATGTTATCTTTTGTCAGAAATGCTTATCAGCACCTCGACTCCAAATATGAATTGCACACGGCCTTACACGGCAGAGGGTCGAGGAAGGTACTCTAGTACTTTTCTTTGCCACTCCTGCACAAAAAATCGAAGATATGATGTCTTACTGACGCAGCAAAACCAAATTACATTAAGACTTAATTGACGTACTTTAGATTTATATGTGGGATATACAGGCTTTGAACAAGACTCACAGTTCTCACGACCACAATACCTGTTTGTTTTATCCTCTATATAATACATGTGTTCAAAACTCCAACAGCTCCATGCTCCAATCTTACATGTGAGGAATCAGAAAAATTTAGAATTTTTTAAAAATAATTTTCAAATTCAGAAAAGAAACTTTCTTTAAGATTCCATGTGTAACAGTTCTATAACGTCCAAATTTGCAGTGTTAATAAAAAGCTATCAGTTATTAGTTCTTACTGGTTAAATATGCTCCAGACCAATATAGGTGGCACAGCTACTAGTCCAAGTGTCTGACAACTTTCTCTGAATATTTTAATTGAACTGTATCTGGACTGATTAAAACATTCAGATTATTGGTCCAAATGACTGATAAGCAAAAACAACTTTTTATCATCACTAAATGTGCTCAGTATTTATCCATTCTTCTCACATAGTTGTGTCATAATAGGCTTATGGATTATTTCATGTTATTTTACAAATGTATACCAAATTTCAGAATTTATTGATTCCTGCATGCTGGAAACGGTCTTTAAAAACAGGAAACAACTGGCTGTTTGTTTATGCACAGCATGCAGTCCCTTTCAGCAGTGATAACCAGTTAAATAGAGAGGCATTTATTTAATGACTTGGATACAAGGTTTCAGTGGCTATTAATTCTTTTCTTTTGTCTATTGGGCATAGTGGCCATTCTGCTGTTCCTCTCAGCATAATACGAACAATGCATATATGATGGAATAGATAAAGGCTTAATCTGGAACCCCTCTCCTGCTCATAGTACCTGAGTGGGCTTTTCACCTACTAAGGGAATGGAGCTCTTCTGCATTGAAACCTTGTCTCCAACTTGTGTGTGTCGACAACGTACATATTTTTATTTTGCCGTGTTTTTACAGTTTGCCTTACCGTAATACCCCATGCATTTTTGGTGAAAGACACTTTATTTTGCGGCGGTACAACTTTTACGTGCATTCTACATTGAGCAAAATACTTATTATTTTGCATTGTCATAAATTTTAAGGCTGTAACCCTAACATGGAAGCTGTAGGACAGTGATAACGAATTTTGAATGCCCTTATTTTAGCTTTTTTTAATTGTTGCCGTGCTCTTGCTGAAAGTTTGGAATGAAAGCACAAGAGCAAACTGTTCAGGTTAATGTGTCTCTAGAGTTATGTATTAGGTATGAAGAGGTTGATTCAGTCTTTATGCTCATTGATAGGATCCGAGGTGACCCAAGTGTATGCTTCTTTTCAGCCTGTACACCAAGACGGTGGGGTTTGGGATGTCTGAAGCGATGCAATTGTAAGGAGCCATCGGAAGTGTGCAATACAACAAGCGGCTACTGCCGTTCAGGATGCAAAGAGGGTTATGGTGTAGAAGCGTGTGACCAATGTGCGTCTGTTATTAATTTGAGGAACTAGTGATAATTATAACTTTGGTATAATATAATTTAATTCGTTAGATTGAATTGTATATATGCACGCTTTATCAAATGCTATCCCTGTATTAGTTTCAATAGTTCTGCATATTTATTTGAGAAGCTAGTGATAATTATAACTTTTGTATAGCATTTTATAATTCGTTAGATTGAATTTTATACATGCACGCTTTATCAAATGCTATCCCTGTATTAGTTTCATTTGTTCTGCATATTTATTTGAGGAGCTACTGATGATTATAACTTTGGTATAGTATAATATAATTCGTTAGATTAAATTTTACACATACACGCTTTGTCAAATGCAATCACTGTATTAGTTTCATTAGTTCTGCATCACTTTTAACAGAGCGCCAAGCACTCATGTCACTTGCTTCGCAACTCAGTTGCATGGGCGTTTTAAAGACCAACATGACCAATTTCCTGAGGATTTGAACGATTCTGTTACTGTACGCGTGAAATAAAACAGTTTGAAAGTGTCCCATGTGCAATGACTAGTAGAATCCTGCATACTAACAGTATTGGAAGGCATCGTTCGTGTATTCTGTTGGCTGTATCTGTCCGTTTTTGAGAGACTAAGGGAAGTAAACAGTTGAAAACCCCATCGGTGTCAAACAGGCAAGCTTCTCTGACGGCATATAAAATGTTTGCAAGGAAACTTCCATGTGTATAGGGCAAACAATTGAGTTAATACCTAGCCAATAGCCACCATATAGTCAAGTTACCTAATATTAACAATCACACTGGCACCCTAGCAAGACAAAATTTAACCAATAATTATAATTATTACCAGGTGGATTTAAAGCAAACGGCAACTGATAGATCCAAAGATAGAAAACAACTGGGCGAGTGTACGAAAGGAATTAGTCGCCAAACCCATTTAGATAGTTTTCAGATATGTACTAATTTGGAACGTGTGATCTGTATGCAAACTGATGTACTATCCATCGATAGTCCCATATTCCCGTAGTTTATAAACATCATTTCTGTTTGCAGATGTCTCAAGAAGGGAAACAGGACTGGAAAAGCGCACCCGATCCAGGACTTCAGATAACAAGAAACCCAAGGACACATATGTAGATTTGATATTTGTTTTTGTGGGAAGTGCAGTGGTCGTCATCATTGTTGTTGGCACTATTACCGTTCGTAAGGTATTGTAATGACAGGGTAGACTTCTGTTTGATCCTACTCGAACAACCTAGTGATATATTTGTTATCCATCCATCTGCCTATCCACAACTCTCCTTTTCGATTTTTTTTCTCCTCAAAATCCATCTGACAGGTCTGCTTTGAACTTGATGGGAAAGAACCTTGTAAAATGTTCATGATTCATAAATGACACAGAGCCGATGTACACTTTATTTCTTCTTTTGCTGTCAATGCAACTGACTGACAAGTTAGGAAAACGAAAAAGTATCCTTCCTACCATGTTTCCTGGTATCTTTGTTGCAAGTGAACAATTTTGGGTCTTGAGTGGATAGACCTATATGTTTAAGAAAAAGAACCCACACAAGTCTGTCGTTAATGAAGAATATTTCAATGGTTGAGAGCACCTGTTTAAATCCACCTCTTGCTTCTTATAGGTGACTAGCTGTCTGAGGCCAGGGTTGAAATTTATCTCTTTGCATTGTTATTGGAAAAGGGATGTTGATGCTTTGGTAATATTCTTGAATCTCTGCCTTTTGCTGCAATTAATTTTCCATTCATTGTTGGGTTCAAATGGCAAGTTGTCAAGTTTATTATTATTCCATATTCATTTTATAACTGTTTTACGGATGCAAAAAACAGTAATAAATACATAAAAGTAAGGTCTAAGAGAGGTTTATAAAAAGACACGTTACAATGTTTGTTAAGATCATATCAATGTTCAAGTTATTCTTTCGACTGGATTAGGTATCCCAGAAAGCACACATTATCACAGATGACCACATACATAAAAGGATCAAACTCAAGATATATATGTATATATATATATATGTATATATATATATATATATATATATATATATATATATATATATATATATATATATATATATATATATATATATATATATATATATATATATATATATATATATATATATCCTTTGTGAATAAAACGAGAAATGAAATTTCAGCTTTTCAGGCAAATTTGTATTTTCCGGCTGCATCCCTTTAAGTTTATCTTTAGGATAGGACTTTCATGTTTGGATACTTGGCTTATAGGAGTGCTCACTGTACCAGCCTCATTGGGAGCTGCGCAAAATGGAAATATATATGTATATATCTATTCAGATATATATATATATATATATATATATATATATATATATATATATATATATATATATATATATATATATATATACATATACATATATGTATATATATATATACATATATATATATATATATACACACATATATATATATATATATATATACACATACATATATGTATATATAGTTTTAATTTTACACAGGAAAGCGAAGTAAGAGTCACGTGTTGATGAATTACATTATTCATTGAATTGCATCACATTGTTTAGTTTTAAATTAACCAAAATATCAACCGTTGGACTAACCAGTCTATGGCACCCACGAAAGCTAAGCAGGGTATGTGAAAATATCATGGTACAGGTTATTTTGGCGCTAATAGTATGTCCATTCCTCCGTGAAACCGAGAAGCAGTGCACATATGTGTTTTGATTTGATTTGAACACCTAAAAATGTATTCATGCACTTTTACTGGTAGTGCAGGGTTATACAGCCCCCCCCCCCCTTTCCCGGCTTGATTCACAATTTGTCAAGTACTTAGGCCTCGTAAAGTATGTCGGCTGCTGTTTGCACGTGGTCTGTCGTACTATTGCGTCTTTTTGTGCTCTCCTTAGCTCCTCCTTACTCCAGGGCGTTAACTTGAACCGCATAAGAATGCCGTTACAAATATACCCCGATTACGAAAATAAATATAGTGACAAATTAGAATAAAGAATTCATTCATGAATTCATTAATTAATTAATATAAATGGATGCAATGAAAAATAGCTTGTACTGGCAAATCTCTCAACAACCACACCATACAAGTTTCTTTCAAGTCAAAGGTATGGAATTGACGTATTTAGCGTAATGGTCGATGTTGTGTATGTTTATCAGATTTAGCTAGGCCAAATATCCGCAGCACAAAGTTTTCAGATGCAAACATAGCCTTTACTAACACAAGAGGAATTAAAGCACAAAATATGTATTCAAATGACTTTTTCACATGTTACAACATAGGAAATTGGAAATAAGTTATGGAGTTATGTGGACACATTTTCACTTAATTTGCATCTTTACTGGCCGGCAGGAAAGGTGGCACTCACTACTCACATGGTATCTGGTGCTATTTTGTACATGTTCCAAATGTACCCTTGAATAACTCCATGATGATTAACAATAGTTAAGGGGAATATGAAACAGGTCCAACCCTGAAGAAGTGGACAAAGACACCCCAATGGCCAAGTTAATTTGTACCAGGTGCGCATGCAGACATGCTAGGTAGCGTCAATTTTGTGCTACAGTTTTCCCCCACTTGCCAGATGGCGCTCCAAAGAACGACACCAGGGCACTAAGTGGATAAATATCCAACAGAAAAAAAAACTTTGAATGTAATGATATGTCTTTAAAAATAAGCTGGTGCAACCTTATTCCATAGCATATTGAGCGAAATACATTTTTAAATATAACATTGTACAACCTGAAGGCAAAAAGGTTGTGAATATATTAGGACGGGACCTCACTTTCAAATTCAACCCCTTTTCACCACACGACCTTTAGTGCCATTTTATGTTGTTCACATTGGATTTCACTGATATCAGTGATGACTGTGAGAAAGGGCTATTTTTGTTATTGTTGCTGTTATTATCATTATTGTTATCACAATCCTTTTAAACACTAGAAAGATATGAATGATGCAATGGCAAATGAATTTCCTGACTTCTTTTATATTACTTTTAACTTGCTGTTTCTGTAATATATTGGCGTTTTAGAAATATATTTAACCAGCAACATGTTTTACTAGCAATTGTACACGCAGTTAGAAAGAAAAATGTGACAAAAAGAAAACACCCCTGTATTTTGTTTAAAATTGGCGTTGCTTCATGCTCCTTTAGACAAAGTTACCAAGAATTAAAGCCTGATTATCATTATTGTCATTTTTCATTTACCAATGGCCTTTCACAAAACAAAGAATTCTCAAATAGTTCCCAAAGTCGCTTGATAATGAAAAGAGTTCAAGTAAACGAAACTCTGCAGCCAACAGTCATAATGCAATGCAGGAAGCAATTAATATAGTACTATATGCATATCGGATGCATCATCCATGTAACACATAAACATATGTCAATGTGGCCGAAAGCAATGCAAAGTCGGTAAACTGTCCTTTAATAAAATGTATATGTATAGATAACAGAACAGATAAGAGACCATAATTGCATGTTAGGCCCACTTTGGTAATTGGTTTCAGGCAAAAATCGTACCACCGGGAAGGTGCGACAAAGTAAAGAATATGCAGACCCTCCAAGCGAACTCAACAAACATAGTAATGCCAGGTGGGTTTTTCACTGCTTCTTTTTGGGGGGAGGGGGGGCTTGTTATTGTTTTATTTATTTTGCATTTATCATTTTTCCAGCTACTGATTTAGATATTCACATTGAAAGATCGCTGTCCACGTATATAAGTCCTCTCGAAGATAATCACACAGATCTAAATTCGTCAATAGGTTAATAGGCTTAAATTAGCCAACATCCAGAATACCAACAATAGAGTTCATCACATTGAATTGTTTTAGATATGCAGTTGAAGAGATGTTGTTATCTAACAGAATATATATACTGAAATAAGTTTGAAAGGCTCCAAATCCTGTATGCAAAATTAACATGGAGGAAAAAAATAAACAGGTATCATGTGAGCCCGCCGATGTAATTGGTCTTATTTTTGGAGTCATACAGATTTTATTTCTTGATTACAAAATTGCCTTTAGGTGTTCTTGAACATACAGCTGGTCTCACCTCTCGACCAAACTCTGACCAACGGGTAATGTCATCGTGTCGTCTGCCTTCCAAACTAGTACTTATAACAGCTTAAAAATAAACTAGCTGCCTGAAGAAAATTTCAAGTGTTGCTCTCACTAATGAATACCTCACATGTGATTTCATACCAGCGACTTTGACCTTCGTTCAAGGTCAAATGGGCTTATTTGTTAGTTTTATGGATTTGTAATTTTTTATTGCAAAGTCTATCACAAACAAAATGGGTGTTTGGATTACTGTAATAGACAGGCTTGGCGGAATTACAAGTGAGCGAATTTGATCCTGTTTGAAGGTCACATGCTTCAGCTTTGCTAGCTGCAGCAGTTCGTTTTCTTATTTCCTGTGCAGATGAAGAGACATTGGCCGAGCGATTTGGGGGGCATTATGACAGCTATTTTCTACATGCAGATATGCAGTGGGGATTCAAGGTTTTGGTAATACCACCTAGTGTTTTATATTTTCCACTTGCGAAACACCGAATCAATGCTATTGGTTCAGCTTTTTCACAAGTAAACACAATCCGTGCAACCAAGGGGTAAACCTAAAGCAGTGTTGTCAAATAGAATGTTACTTTGCTTGCCAGTTAGTACATATTTATTTATTTCGTGGTCAGGTGTGCGCATCTTTTCAGATTTCTTGAAAAAATGATATGGAGTATTATTAAATCGGGTGATTAAGATGCAACAGGCCAAATTCACCGAAAAGATTGGAGATGAGCAAAAACATTTGATTTAATCTGCTTTACATTCATTCAGTCGCAAGAAAATGATAATTTAAAACGAAAATGCTGTTTAGTGCACTCCCTGCACAGCAAAAGCTTATGAACAGAATATTGGAGCTTGAAAAACTCAAATTTTCCTGTTGCTGTTCCATGGGGAATATTTAAAATGCACGGTATATAGGCTTACTAACATTCTGCATGCTAATGTGCCCATGATGATCTAGTCGCAAAAATGCTTAAAAATTCAAACTTTCAAACCAGTAATCTTTGATCCCTTCACAATGTATTCCAATATAACAATGCTAAAACTATAAATGTACTGATTTGCGTCAGTTCATATCTTACGGAGAAGCTTATCTCCCTTTTACAAACATTTACTGTTAGGTTCCCCAAGCATATCCCTGTTTGATGAGGAGCTTATTATTGACACTTTTAGCCGAAGTGAGGTTTAAACCATTGGCAGCTCCTTTCGTCAAAAGCAAAATTTAAACCATTGTTGTCTCTTTCCCAAAATATTTCAAGTTTTAAACACACATTACTGATTTTATATATGTGCATTATAAACAATATAATTATATGTGTGCATTTAATCCTCAAAATGTGTCCATGTTATGGATAACATGATGATGTAAGTAATCAGTGGAATTTCAATAGAATATTAAGATTTCTATCTACCCCATAAATCCCCCTTTTTCCATAGTCCAGTCACAACAACCATGGCTGCATAAGGCGTGGACAGCAAAGCCAAAAAGAGGAGGGAAATGGGCAACGTGAGGAAAAAGAACGTTGTCTAGCTATGCCCCACTGTTATAAGTGCGCTATCCCTTTTGTTGACTGCACATTGTAAGAAGTATCCAAATCGGCATTTGCAGTGTATACATTGTTCAAAGCTTGTGGAAAAAAGAAAAAATTGGATCCTGTCATTAATTGTCACATAAACAACAGTTTGTTTGATCAGAAAATACACTTCTGTGAATGACCTTAAATTTAATGTATACTTTGCAAATGGTTATATGCGCAAGTTTTACTATTGTCGTCCCCTGAGTCGGCCTCTGTCCGACCGGTTTAAAACCACAAGTTCCCTTATGTGGGTGACTGCCTGTCTCAAGTCAGGAGTGAATATTTTTTTTTCTTCACATTGGTATTGGAAGATGAATGTTGATGCTTTGGTAACTCTGGAATCTCTTTGCTGTAATTGCTGGGTTTGGTATTTATGAATATGGGTCATGTTTTTCTACATAAGTGTATCATACTAAAGATGTCCGTCTGTAGAACTTCAATTTGTTTAGTGAGGGATTTGTAGAAGTCTGCTCCTTGCATTTGATTCTCTATAACAGTGATTCAATGACTTAACTTATTAATTAGATAATATCCCACATTCGTAGACATCACTAAAAAGATATAGGCCTACTTTCTACTTTTGCTATAAACTCAGCTGAGCAACTAGTCAGAAGAACCAAAATGGTGATAGGCCAACCAATTTTCCTTTATCTTTTGCAGAAGTAATAAAATTAACATTTTGAGTGATTGGGCCTATACATATTGGAAACACTACAGTCTGTATTTAGTGAAGAATATTTCAAAGATTGAGAGGACCAGTTTAAAACCACCAGTTGCCTTTTGTGGGTGACTGCCTGACTGAAGTCAGGAGTGACATTTGTTTCTTCACATTGGTATTGAAAGATGAATATTGATGCTTTGGTAGCTCTGGAATTTCTTTGCTGTCATTGTTGGGTTTGATATTCATGAATATGGGTCATGTTTTTTCTACCTAAGTGTATCATACTAGAGACGTCCGCAGTTACAGTGGTATCTCGAAAAATATTGAACACGGCTTCCCCCAATTTTTGTCCGAGATGCATTATGATAGACCAGGTTCCTATTTAAAACTGGCTTCCTCTTTGTATTTATAAACTTTTAAATAAATTTTAAAGTGTTTATCTTTTAGGCCGTCTGCGTGGTGCACAAGAGGACATCGTAACCAAAATATCTGAAGTCGGATCCAACGCAGCTTCCCCATTTTGTCCACAAATGCACCTCACAGTGGACCACATTTCTATTGAAAATCCGTTTCTTATTATTTTCAAACTTGTTATGAAACATTTGAAGTGTTTATTTGATGGCAGACTGAGTGACGTACAGTAAACTTGTGTCTGTAACAAGAACGTGACCCAAGAAAACATTAAAAAGTGCTCTTTCATTTCACAGACAACAATATGGAAATTGTATGTAGAGTATTCTACTGCGAAGTCTCAAAAATACATTATTGAGGAAAAAAGGTTGTGGGCCCCAAGGGTAATCCATTCTCCGAACGCAAGTTTTACTTTATGGAGCCGAAAAAAAATTGCACTTATTATACTGTGGCATAACTAGATCACCTGAAGCAAATGGCAGCCTTTTTAATGCGGACCCTTTAATGAATGTTTCGTATTGAGGGGGTTTAGTTTTTCTTTTTGGTTGTTGAATGTGTACACTGCAGACTATAGTGTTAACAATGCTTTTCATTCTACAGCAAATTGTCTAATATTATTGCAAAAGATCTAAGGAAATGTCACACATTTCACAATAATATCAAAAGCACTGCTAAAGAAAAAAAAGTATGCTAACACTTAGAATATGTCGATACAGGCAAGGTCATTTGATGGGTCAAGTATTTGAAATTAATTTTGCCGAACAGCTTGCTTTGAACATTTATATGAGTGAAGACATAATATGTGTTTTATGTGTTGCATAAACTGTATTCGCAACCCAGGTAAATATATGATTGGCACAAGTGCTACTTTTAATTTTGTATTGGACCACGGAATATAGGGTCGGTGGACATGTATCTCCATCAATACAAAGGGTTCAGAAAGATAATTCAATTGACATTTAATGTTTGTAAATTTTGTTCATTGATGCTCTGCTTGAACTCTCGCAGTATCATATGCGATAATTAGTCCCCCACCAGGAAGGGGCGGGGGGGGGGGGGGGGCTCTAGGTTTGCAACCCGTCTGCCCGTCTGTCCACCCTTGCGCAGGGGCTAGGCTGTCCCATATTTCCCTTACCCTTGGGCCCACGCTAACCTAATTTTGCGTGTAGACGCTTCCTTGAATAGCAGAGTGTCATGCAGCAAAATTGGGTCACTGTAACCTTTAACCCCCCACAAGAAGTTTCAACTTGTGCGCGCCATATTTCCTAACCATACTTAAAAGGCATCTAACACACAAATTTACAACCAAATTACATTTAGCCGGACAGAGTGACCAGGTAGCCGGAAAATTCAAACAAAAACTGTTGAACATTCGAGTAAATAAATGTATTTGTTGGCAAAATCTTGACATAAAACCATCATGTTGCACATGTTTATGAAAACCGATATACAAAAAGCATTCAATTTATTTTTAAAAAACGAACCTTACCTCATTCGAACAGACCTTTTAATGTATGTATATATGTATTTGTTTAAAACCATATATGTCGTAATCGAATGCGTAGAAAAACAAACGTCAATAAGTATTACCCTTCATCAGTCAACGTAGTCGCCCAGTAAAAACCAGTGATAAAATCTGAAGAATCACAATAGTTTGCCTAAAAACTCTGGAAACCTGTGTTTGGCGTATGCAACGTTAATCGCAGGGGTTAGATGCCGAGCTCAACCTCCAATTTTTTTTTTCAATCGTTACAGAAACTTCCTTTACAATAGAAATCGTTAATACATTTTGAGTGTATATATTGAAGGTCCGACCTAAAGTGACTGAATACCTGAACATAATAAAAAACCCAAACCACGTGACCATGCTTCGCATCCCCTTTACTGACGTCACCCCTTTTCCGTCACATAGGCTTCTTTATTGCGCAACACATTCAGAAAAAAATAATTCCAGTTTTACTTCGAAAAGCGGGAATATTTCAACCGTGTTTCATAAGACCTAATCCAAGGACGTTTCGCGGAATAGGCGTGTGTCATGCACTAAAATTGGGTCACCATGTACTTTACCTTTGACCCATCATATGATTTTACCTTGACCAGGCCTAATATCCTATACCCTAACCCACACCAACCAAATTTTGTAAGTAAACATTTCATAGAAAACCTGAGTGTCATGCGCCAAAATTGGGTCACTGTGACTTATTTCTTGCCTTTTCACCCCACAATGTTTCACCTTGTCCTATACGAGCCATGTTCCCTGCCATGGGCATTGATTCTAACACATTTGGTGGCTGGACACTTCATGGCATAGGGGTGTGTCGCACGCTGAATTGGGTCACTGTTACCTTGATCTTTGACCTCTCATATTATTTAATTTGTCCAGGGAGGACTTCATATACGGTAACATGTACACCTCCCGTGGTGTGTTGACACATTATATGCTACGGGTGTGTTGCACAACAAAATTGGGTCAACTGTATTATCTATTCCCTGGTGGGGGATTATGTATTGCTATGCAATGCTTGATTTTGTTTAAAGTGACTTATACTGCGACATTATTTGGTCACTTGTGACGTTAATTTACTGATAATGTTTCAAATAATGTTGCATATTGTATAAAGACTTATAACTTTTGTTAAATTTGTTATGGTAAGCAAAATGTGGTGCTGAAAAGTTGAAAAGATCACTTTGTTCTTTGCAATGAATTTAACTGTTGGTGCAACAAGTGATTGGTCAGGTATTTTAACAGCTAGATGATATTCATAATGACTTTCATTTGTTGAACAAGCCTAAGGTAAAATCTTACTTTGATTTTGTGCCCATTCAAAGCAATTTTTAAATGAAAGTAAAAGAATTGTGGCCTCAGGTATGCCTTGATGAGTGATACAAGAACAGTTTCGCATAAAATATTTAGCTTCAAGCAAACTGTCATTGTTTTTCATGCAAGAAGTGGATACTGTGTGGATTTCTGTAATTACAGTATTTTCTTGTGAAGATTTACAGTAGAGGCAACACTTTAAATATTCAGATATTGGGATGTTTGACTAATGTACACACGGTACAATTTGTTTTATTAATGGTAAAAACACAAGGTATGCGAAATAGAGCTGATCTTTGTACTGTTGCTATCAATATTTGACATTTTATTATACATGAAAATTCACTAAATGTACAGTGGTATGATTTTTTACTTTACATATCAAAACAGGTCCCCCGGTTACAAGGAAACTGACTTCCACTGGGACTTACACCTCCGTTAAACTATCCCTGTGGCAGGCTTAGAGATCTAGGGCAGTTTCAGGCCATTTGCACCATGGATTAAGCTATACTTCCTTTTAGCATACGGACTCTTAAACCAAGTGTAACTTTACACCAGGGAAAATTGTGCAACACATCTGTTTACGAGTTCAAAATTTTATTTCACAGACAGGCTGGATGCCATACTCGGACAAAGTCTCATCTTGTATTTTAATTGGAAAGATTACTAAAATAAAACTACTGAAGAACCTCGATGCCTCAGCCGATAATTCAGATAAGGGATTGATAATAATCTTGGAAACTTTTTAACAAGTATGACTAGCTTGGCAACGCTTTGTATTAATACTTGCTCGAAACAAAATATCATATTTTCTTATATAGAGAATGAATATATTGATGTAGATAGCACACGCAAGGACACACACGAGAACATACATACATACATACATACATACATACATACATACATACATACATACATACATTCTTGTGTGTTATGGTATCAAATGGGCCAGCATTTTTCTGCATAGCAATATCGGCTAATTGTCCCATCATGCAAATATGGGAACAAATTAAAAGTAGTAAATTCTTCTTTTTTATTTATCATACTTTTCATGCATAGTGTGACAATTTTTTTTTTCATTATAATTTTTTTACTATTAGATCACCCATTTATTGATAGCTTGTTAAGTGCAGACAAGTGGTTTATCGTTTGTCAATGTGAGATACATGTACATGCTGATGACACATCATATTTACTCTATATGTAAAGCGTTCTAATGACGGATTCAAACTGTTCTCTGGTTAGCAAGTTTTTCTCTTGATATTTCTGTGCCACAGTGCCCATCATGGAGTGGCTTTATGCAATGCACTGTCAGGGGTGTCAATCATGAGAAAAGTAGAATTCAGATTCTGCCATTTGGTAACCAGGATCTATCACAACTGGATACCATCTATTCTGTCTTGTGCTTTGCACAGAAGTTGGCTGCAAAGTTTGGACTTGCAATTTGTCTTATCACTTTTGACTAGCCCTTCTATATCAAGGTAGCTGAAATTGTGCACAATCATCTATCCAGAGCTAAAAAACATTGTTGTGAGGCTTTGGAAGTTTCACATGCTTATGGCATACATGGGGTCGATTGGACACGTTATGGGTGGCTGTGCTTTAGCGGATTTGTGGAAAACTGTGTGTGCTCCCAATGCAGTAATCCACAAGATGACAGACCATGCATATGCTCGTGCATTGCATGCACATGTTTTGGCATCAGCTGTCATCATGTCAACTTGACTGCAGACATCCAGTTGCCTCAGTCGTGTGAATCGCACTGCCCTCCAGCCAATGCATAGAAGTCTATTGAATGGTGAATGTCCCACTACTTGTGCAGAAACTGAGGCATGTGTCCATCAGTTACTGCAAAGTATGGATGATTTGATGGAAAGTGCTGTCAATCAAAGTAGAACTGGCACATTATTGATTAGGTATTTTAAACAAGTCTTTGTTATTCGACATTTCATATGAGCAGAGAGCACTGGAGATGGGGATTTACATCTTATAGGCAGCGAGATCATATCACTGGGCCATGCAGCTGGGCATATTGCATGTGCCAAATGTGCACGTCCTTGTCTCGAGCAAATGAAATCCCTGATTGACATTGTCTCACCTGAGCGGTACAATGATTTTGCTGAGAAAAGGTACTCTACCATTCGTAGATCTGACAAAGTGTGGGGGTGAAAATGTTAGTGATAAGACAATTAAACAAGATTTGATGCCAATGCTTTAAACTTCAGGAGGTCTAGCTCATGGTAGAGGCATAACAAACAGCATCATAGTCACTTACATGCATACAATCCCTCGTTGTGTCCCTATATGTGATGCTCTTGAAAGTTTTGCAGGGGTTCAAAGTCACACACCTGAGCAGCACATACATAGACTTGCGTCTAGTAGCACAGCAAAGCATGCAGAAGATTACCAGACATTGGCTAGAGGTCCACTCTCCATTTCCATGTGAAGATCAAGACTCGCTGGTTTGTGTAGCAAATGCTGTCATAGCTGGAAAAGGTGTGAATGCAGACTGCATTTTCTATTGATGTCCAAGCAGCTCAGCAAATCGCTGTTAAGACATATGGTGAAATAATGTTGATGCAAAATGATCAAGTTACCAGTATCAGCAGTGACGAAAGTTACATAATGATGTATAGAGTTGAAGTGAATGTGAATGGCAAATTACTACTTATGAAGGACGACATGTGTGATCAAAATTTTTTCTAAGATGGAAGCATACCTCTGTCATGAATGCGCTAAGAAGCTGTGGTCATTGTTTGATAAAGGTATTATGATCGAGGAAGACAACAAAGAATGTTCCGGCAACCACTCTCAAGTCAAAAGTTAATGTGCATAAACAAATTCCCGGCGGATGCTCACTTTATATTTGATGGGAGCCACATCCTCCATATTTTGCCATGGCCTGTTAATGCCACATAGGACAATGTTGGTGACCATTATTTGCGATACATATGGGAGCATAATGGCCGAGAGGCTAGTGTGGTGTTTGACGGATATGGAAATAATTGTTCATTTTATCCCAGTCACATGCGTGTGCTAGGTAAATTCGTCTTTTTTTCCGGGCATAAATTTGTAAAAAATCCAAGCAACCATGCCTTCTCATGCCTTGCCGACGTTGTTTGTTACGTCAGCAGCCAGCACATCGTGTTTCATTGATCTTGCTTTCATAAACAAAGTATAACGTGAAGTCTGCTGTTAGAACAGCACGCGCAGCACGCACGGCGTGATAACCCAAGTTGCAAAGCTTATTTCCGTCAAAAGAATAAAAGGGGGATGGGTCTGTCACTTGAGGCTTTTTTTTTTATATCTAAGTTGATCAGGTTTGCTTGTTTGTCTCTTGCAACATTACTATGTTGTCGGAAACTGGGATAGAATGGGGTTCGTCGTGCATGGACTAAACCTGCCAAGCCTTCATTGTGCGGGCCTAGTTGAACGTCCAATCCTCCCCAGAAGTAGTTAAACCCCTAAACAAAAGCAGCTAAAGAGCAGCCGCGTGCACAACAGAAAACATAAGCTGGCATCCTATTTGAGTTGAAAATGAAAGCCAGTGTACCCAAGAAGGCTTTTTTGGCCAATACGAAGAAAAATGCCTTTCTGATAGACAAACTGACTAAAAAAAGTGAAAGCAAAAGTGTAAATGTGACGCAGGGCACTGCAGATGTAGACTAGTTGATCTCATCACATGCTGTGCTTACTGCTCAAATACAACAGGTACCTGTTGTTGTAGTTGGCACTGATAATGATTTATTGGTTATGCTGGTTGCCAAATCCAGCCCAGGTTGGAACCCCTTGCAAATGTACAGCATTGCTGAAATGCAGACAGCCTTCCATGACACAAAGTGCCAATTAAAATTTGCACATGCAAACACAGGCTGTGACACTCTGTCAGATTTCAACAATCAGAGTAAGAAAAGAGCCCCTGCTCTCTTAGTAAATGGTGACAACTGGGACTGGTTAGATGCCTTCTCTCAGCCAAATAGTACACATGATCAAATTGCGCATGCTGGTGACATTTTTCCCGTGAAACTGTATGAAGCTAATCCAGCAAAGTCCCTGGACCAGCAATGGTTCACAATGTTTTTCCGATCTGTTCATAGATCTTCTGTACCTTCAACGTTCAAGTTAGAATCTCTCCCACCCACATCCTGAGCTGCAAAAATCCATGGCTTTTGTGCATACCATACTGTGCAGCAATGGAAAGGAATCAGCTGCCTCCAACAGAATGGGTTAGCAACAGAGGGAGGGAATACTGGTTCCAGTTGAATGTAATAAGCCTGTTGCTACCATGGAAGTATTGAAGATGGTGTCTTGTGACTGCCAGGCAGGTTGTGGAACATTATGTGGATGTGTCAAGGCTGGCTTGGAGTGCACTGTTATACTTGTAAAACTGCTCACCAAGTTGGCATGAAGACTGAATAAAACGGAAACTCTCATAAATTGATTTGTATTTAATGATAGCACTGGTGTAATAAATTGCTATAAAACACGTTTGAGACTCTGTGAAACATACCATACATGGCACGGACGTGCAGACAAGTACAAATATATCTGCAAACATAGATTCTGCTGTTTGCATGCTATTCACATGATAGGCAGGGTGGTTTTACCATTCTATTTCATTTTTAAGCTCTCAAAATGTGATGATGCCCAATTTGGAGTTTTTGAATGAAACAAAATGGAAAGCACAGAGGCAAAAAGTACGCTTACACAGTATTCATATCAAAATCTTGCCTTGTCCAGAACAATTCCACTTTCAGTTCATTTTTGCAGGTGACTGCCACTTTGTGTCCTTTGCCATACAAGCTTCTCAGAGTAAATCAGTGCTGTTAAATGAGCACTCATATACCCCAAATGGTTCCTTAATTTCCCAAGATATGTCATCAAATATTTAAGATGATACAATATGCCCTTTACTTGCAAAATGATAATTGGAACACAAAGAGTCTGTCTGTGGTAGATTATGGTTGTAGCCATCTAAAGGGTTTGAGAATAAGTTCCGCTCTCGTTGATTTTTTGTGGCTCTATTTGATTCATTGTACAGATAAGCATGGAATTAGAGGCAAGAGTTAATGTTCTCTGGGCTAGATATAATGATAATTTTCAATTACATCAATTTTTGGTTGTTGCTCTGGCAGCCATCTTCAATTTTAGAAATGCCTCTGGAGTGAGCTTGGTGAACTTTTCATGAGGGTTATCAGGAAGTGTTTTCTCTCCTGAAAAAAATCAGGTTTCTACGAATTGTTAGCACAGCTGACTTGTCAGTCAGCTGAGCTATTCCAATGGTCGTCTCTCCATTGTCCATTGTCCGTCGTCGGTAGTTTACATCCATTGTCCATCGTCAACCATTCACATTTTCGACTTCTCCCGAAAACTGTCAGCCAGATTCACACGAGAAAAATGGGGGAAAACGTTACCTTAAAGCATTGCATTAAAGTGAAACCCAACGGTAAGTATCTTTCTTTTCCCTATTGGAAGACTAGTGTTCCATTCACCGGAAAGCTGGGCGTGTGAAGTGAAAGATTGAATAATCTACACAGAGAAAGATAAATCCTACTTACTTTACTTTTCAACAAGAAATATTGAGGATACTTATAATATAAAAGCAAGAGAAAAAGTTCAAAAATCTTATCATTTATATTTCAATCCTTGTTTGAAAGATGTCTTTGAAATCATACATGAGTAATATTCCATGCTACTAAAAGACCATTAGGAACCAGGTCAAGTCACCCAAATAAAATTCCAAGCTAGGCGTTACCCAGTTACATGTTCCTACCAATTGTAATAGTTTTGTGAAATCCTTCGGGACTTTTTACATGGAAACCAAACATCCACACGTGGGTCTGTGATGTTGATGTTTAGGTTATCGCATAGGAGTGTCATCTGTGGCGTTGGAGAGGAAAGGAGGGGATGCTCTCTGTAGCAGAGATTTTATCTGTGATACCTGCATCCGCCTGTAATGCAGGTGGTAAGATTGCCTGCACTGAAGTGGTCAGTCTTCCAATCAATTTCGACAACTGCCCTACAGTCATTTGCCTGTCTTTGATCATGGACCGGCAAATCTGTATGATATCCTGCCCTTTCTCTTGAAGCAGGAACAATGACATCTCCACAGAATTTATCACGAACCCCAAGAATTCTATTTCCTGAGTGGGGTTCAGAACTAACTTCTTCAGATTCGCAATCAGGCCTAAATGTTCCAGTAGGAACAATAGAGAGTCCCTCTGTTGGATCAATGCCTGACTGTTCTGGCTCATAAGCAGCAAATCGTCGAGAAAAATTATCATTCTCCATCCCAGCAGACAGAGAAATGATATAAGAGGCTTCATTAGTTTGGTGAATGCCGGTGGGGTCTTTGACAGACCAAATGGAGGGGACTGAAACTGAAACATCCTAACCCCCAGCAAAATCTGAGAAATTTCCGATGTTGCGGACACACCGGGACACAAAAGTACGCGTCCTTTAGGTCTAATTTGATCATCCAGTCCCCTTTCAGCAGGAGTTCTTTCAGCATAAATATGCCTTCCGTTTTGAAATGGTAGTACGTGAGGTATCCGTTCAGATTTTTCAAATTGATCACCAGCCTGTTCCCCCCATCCTTCTTGGGTACGAGAAATATATTGCTCACAAACTGGTCTGGGCATGGGGTTACCACCTCTATGGCCCCTTTCTGTAACATCTCTGCAATCTCTAACTCTAACTTTTGGCTCTTTACAGTTGAGAAAGATGGCGGCCTGGGATCACTGACTGACAGGGGATTTGCGCAAACTCTAACTGATAACCTTTCACAGTTTGCAGAACCCACTGATCCCTTCTGATCTTTTCTCAGTTTGCCACATAATGGGCTATCCGCCCTTCTGGTAGCCAGTTCCCCTTTGCAGGAACCAAGTGCAGGCTTGCAACTAATGTGTGCAAACCTAGATCGGTTTCTAACACTGGTTAAGAGATCTGGTGAACTGGACTTTGTATGTAAACTTACATCTGTTAACGAAACAGATGGGGATTGTGTATGTACACTTACCTCCCCATCTGGGACCGGCAAAGTGGATGGAACGACCCCCACGGCGCTGGCCTCTTCCTCTGTTTCCACGTGAGGGTCCCTGCTGAAAGGGCTGCTCTACCTCATACCCCTGGAAACGATGAGCACGGCCTCGGGTACCCTTCCTGCCACCTTTCTTACCCTGCAAACTGAACACATATTTTGTTTTATTTCTGCGTTTGGCCAATTTTTCAATCCATTTACCAAACTTCTTATCAAACAGTTCATTCTGGGATGACCCCTCAAAGCATTCGTGATTCTTCTTAACCATTTGCTTTGCCTTCTTGCTATGGTTCAATAACTTTGAAAGCATAGACACACGTCTATGAAAATTGATAGCCACAATGGCCTGTCCAATTACCAAAATGGCCTGCTCTAGTTGCTGCAGGGAGGAAGGTAAATCCACCTCTGTACCTGACAAATGAAACTGATCAATGCCCTGCCATACTTTAGCTAGAGGCCCTACTGCATACAGCCAACGCTGCTGTGCATTTGCCAAACCCTTGTCCGTACTCTTCTCAAAAGAACGGCCTACATCTTCAAAAATCTCCTCTAAGTAGGCATCCACCAGAGGAGCCTTCTGAAAAACTGCCACATTAGAGGGCACAGGGTTTGCCTTCAAAATGGTATCTTTCAGGGCACTATCTTCCACGTACTCCATGAAATATTTATGAATATACAATTTGTGTTGATGGGACACTTCCCATTTGGACCCTGAGGAACCTGCTATTGGGTGAAACTGCATATACTCCCAAGCAAAACTAGCACCTTTCTGCTGTGTACCTGCATCAGAAGGTTCCGATGCCTCGCACACTTTAGACTTGTCTTCCTTGTTAGAGGAATCAGAAGGTTGTTCCTCCTCAGAACCCGAGAAACTGGAGCTAGAACTTTTTTCCACTCCTCCTCTGAATCCTCACACTCGAAAGACTTATGCAATGACTCCACACGAGTCCACTTACTGTTTTTTGCCCTTTTCAATTTAGACAGTTTCAAACGTTTGTGCAAAATTTTGGGGATCTTGTACCCTGACAAAGCCTGAGTACTGTTAGTCTCGGTGTGTGTGGCTACCCGTGACAATTGTGCCGGCTGCTTGTCACTATGACCTTGAAAATGGCGGTCTCCCACCTGCTCGGCACTGGGTGACTGGGCCTGTACCCTGGCCTGTGTCCCCTGAAGCACTACAGCTGACTCGGACTGCTCCATGGCAGTGTGCGAGTCCAGAACCAATACTTACAGTACCAAAAAGCTGCTCTCTCACCCCCACAACACACACAAAACCACAAAGTGTTGGGGAAAACCTTCCTCGGCTGAGCAGATGAAGCCAAACAAGAAAAGGTGAAGTGAAATCGAGGCTCTAGGAGCTACGATTTTGCGGCTATGAATGGCTTGATTTGGAAGCTAAACAAGGGAATACAATATTACATCTTTGGAGGTTTTGTGACATGAAGTCGGATTGGCTGTGGCCCAATAGCTGATTTATTGTGGCATGTTCACGTGAGATGGGCGAGGTTAAAGCCTCGCCTATCTCACGTGAATAATTGCCCTGATAAATCAACTATAGGACCTCGCCGATCTGATATTAGGCCTACATCAAAACCTTAGTCTACGCAATAGTGTAACTCATGCTACTGATGTAACCATTATGGTTATGAATTTTGTCCATTTCAGCTTGAAACCAGCGACAGGTTTTTCAGATCGCTAATTCAGTTTACGAATTTGGGATTAGAATCTAAAGGCGAGGTGATTATTAGCCTACATAATGTACAATGAGAAAACGCGAGCGTATTACGCAAGCAAATGAACAAGGGTCACCTGTAAGCATCGAAAGTCGCACAATTTGTCACTTAGATGCCATCATGGCGCAGGCAGGACGAAAGTTTGTTTGGCGGCAGTGTATTGTTGACCGTTATTTTGCAGCTGAAAGGTCTGGAATAACTTGTTATGTCTTGGCTCTTGTAAAGTACATTGTTCAGTAAGTTAACAGTTCTTGCATAGTTAATGTCTAGAAAATGTGAGTGATTTGCCACAGCAACAAGGATCCCGAGTGAGAGAAGAATAGTTACTCACCCTGCAGCCTTCTATAAAACATTTTGTTTATTTTGTGTTAATTGGGTATTCATCGCAAAAATATGCCCTAGGCCTAGTTTTAACGCCGACCTGGTGTGCCGTGCTTTATTCATGTTCGTCACAATTAATTCACGTCATGCGTGATGTATGATGAAAGATCGCTCGCGCACATTTGATTTTGTCAATGTCAGTGCATCACGTCACTGATGCCGGGGCGTCCCAATTTACTCATAACAATGTTTAGGTCATGTGATCTACAGTGAGTTACTACTTTTGAATTTCACTCTAGAAAATAATAATTCACTCCAAAACATAGAATAAAAACTGATTCATCACTTAACACTAGTCTTGCGCACTTGCTATTAAAAGCTGTCAGGGTATTACTGCTCGAAGAAAGCATTATTCTGCATTGCATATCAATACTTGTGTCCACATTGCTCATGAGTTTGTCAAATGCCACAATAATATCAAGCCGAATGCACATTGGTTCATTGTTATTTATTAATTTTGTGTTAAGTGGGCTAATCCTGTCTTGAAAGTATTTGATTAACTTGTGTGCTAAACTGTTGTTTTGTACTGCTGAAATAGGCTTACTTACCTCTGAAGCCTTGTCACATATTTGCCGGTCGCCATGATTTTTTTTTCTTTTTGTGCAATTTTCAATGTCATATATCATGGTAACACTTTCCTGCTTTGTTACAGCCAATTTACTAGCAATAGTAGCATAGGTCTGCCACCCGTCATTTTTATCTATTCATCTTCAGTTTTCTATCTCAAGGACATTTTGTGCAGCTTGAAGTTAATCAGCATAAGTGGTCCATTTACTTAAAAAGGTGTTTTGCATATACAACATAATTTGTATAGCATTCCCCATTTGATAGACCAACTTGTGCAGTGCAACTCACAATTAAAACTCAATGAAAAGCTGTCAGGTCCATGCATAATGACATGCGGATAGAACGTACAAGATTGGCATTCATAAGCTAAGAGCGTTTTGTAATCTGTGGATCATGCTTCACCAGAAACCTGCAAAAAGCGACGGACAATGCCATCTACAACTGACTTTCCCTGTCACGGTGATCCGTGATTAACATCTGATACAGAGAGTCAAGTAGAGTACTTGGCGCCGTTGAGACAAATTTGAAAAGAGCTGTTGAGCTGTTCCCATACATAAGACTGCGTAACCTTGCAAGTAGCTTTCCAACCTTATTTCGCCAAGAAATGTCTTATTCTACCACATATTTTTTATTGTGTATGAAAGTATGGATCCAATAAACTGTTAGTCAGTATGAGGAAACTAATAAACCATTTTTGTGTTTAAGGACACAAAACACCTTCCTGTATCGGTTGCTACAAGTACACCAATTATGATAAGGGCATCCACAGTATAGGTTAATACAAGTGCCAATAATAAAAAGGTATTTTTGCTTGTGTGTTTCCCTCTCAAACTCGTTTCCAATTTTTCATTTCTGCATATCATTATGTAGAGTACATATATATCAGACACACATGCAAATTTATTCTCAACGATGAATGTACAATGTAGATGCATCAGACTGCTTTTGACGGAGTCTAGGCGCAGAAGAAAACACGTCAGTGACACAGTCTGTCCAGGGTGTAACAGCGTTGTAGTAGCAAGTGAATATGCTAATCTTCATAATCGTGGATATTGCGTACTTGACCTTGAGAGGTAGAAAAAAAATTAAGCTTCCTTTGAATGGTAGTTATTGACAACAAATAGTTGGTCACAAGTAATGGTATAAAGGACAACGATCTCATTGTCTGGCAAACGTCAGACCCGTACAATGATCGTGCCATCAACACGTGATTGTTCATACGCCCCACGTCTTAAAAGTGCATACAACAGGATAAAGCCTCAACAGTACGTTGGAAAAATCCCAGTTAAAAGAGAGATGGCGGTTGATATTCACGTTGACGTCACAAAAGGTGTCCTACAATGACACAATATATCTAAATGTAAAAAAATAAAGTAAGTGGTCACAATATTATCCTCCCAGAAAAACTTGGTAATATAATAATAGACGTTTGCTCTCCAGGCTCTCGGTGTTGCAAGATCACAAATTCAATGCTGGCGGTGAAATCACAGATCCGAATATATTAATTTGAATACTTGTAACAGGAGAAACTAGAATGATAAATTTACTCAGGTATCGTTATATCAGTAATTAAGATGTAAACGATGCAGAAAAAAATGACCAATATTTTCAGACTCGGTAAGAATCAGAACTTTCACTTTGAAGTATTTTTCAATGAAATCATTTAAATCAAGCCATTGAAGAAATATATATATATATATATATATATATATATATATATATATATATATATATATATATATATATATATATATATATATATATATATATATACATATATATATATATATATACATATATATATATAAAGATAGACAGATAAAGAGATCTTTATCTTGCAGGTTAAGATTATCACCATAGCGAAATTGGACAAACTGGCCATCAGTGTCAAATTTTTTTCCGACAACTTGATGTGTAACATTTGCAGATACAGTTTTCTGTAAACATTTTTTTCTCACATTTTAATTCATCATTTCATAATCTACAGTTGATGTTGGCATCACGCGTTTTACTTTGATGTAAAGATTTGATATCTGATTTGCAGCTGAAATGAAAGAGACAGGAAAAGTTTGTACAAATGGTTTCATCTTTTGTAGTCATACAGTCAATATGGCCATCAGAAACACGCAACGTCGAAATTTCAATTTGGAAGCTGAGCATTTATACAGGTGGGGAGCATTCTCCCTGTTCACAAAACTGCAGATGATGCCCATTGATGCAATGTTTGATGTTTGTTCTGCTCATTAAGGTCATACAAAAAAAAAGAGTTCATTGTTTGATAAAAAGTAGTTGTGGTATCATTATATGAACACTTGAAAAAAACAGGAGCATAACAAATGCTCTGCTCTTGCACCTGATTTTCACTAGTACTCAAGTTCAAATGACTTGCTTGTACCGAATGATACCGATGTTAACCTGGGCACCCATATTCATTGCCATTGTCAGAGCAATCACACACACCATCACACACTTTAGCACTAGGGACACAAGTGTCGGTGCTGCACTGTTAATATAAATCAGCCCAGAGATGGTCATATTAATGGTATTGTTGCGTAAATTATATGTTTTTCCGCACAAAACCATTAAAGGAATAGCAAACAGGTTTACAAGATACCTCGTCAGTCCTGTCTTCTCAATCTTTTACACCATCAGAAGGATAGAGTGACAGAATTCACATTGAAGATTGGCAAGTAAACTGGTCTTCAACACATTGATGTAATACTACATGCTTATTGTGTTCGCATATCATGCCTGTCACCTGATATGTAGAGCAGTTGCGATATACACCATGCAGCGGAGGTAGGAAAAAAATAGCGGATCAGGTACCTGTTCCACTACGCCACATAGAATTGATTTGGCCCGACACTTGCACAAAGTTTACAGAAGACCTTGTCCTAGTGCTTGTATTTACATCAAATACCCGGTAAAAATGGACCAGAACTAAAGTACTGATTCTATGTGTCTTACTTGCAGTGCCTAAAATTTGGAAGTTTTGGTCTGTGATTCCTCTCGCTTCGTCAGTTACACTTATTAACATTTATTTATAGTGCGATAGATAAATCTTCGCTGCTTAGTCAGATGCTTTTAAAGTCAATACGGCAGGCAGGTCATAAGTTGCCCACTTTGCACTTTCACGACGGAGCCCAGCTATCAGCCCCCCTGCACCAACAATTTGTAAAATTGCAGTGACATTAGTTAATATTACGCTATTTTCAGCGTCAGCTTGTTCAGGTCACCAGCCATATGCAAACACGGGTGTGTGGATCCGTTCACTGCTTCAGTTTGTGCCACAATAATAACAATGTCCACATCCTTTGAAAGCAGTGTCTGCAGTAATTTTCCTTTCATAGTTATTGGTGTCTAATGGAAGGTTGGGGGAGAAGGGTCCGGTGTGAGGTAGGCATCTGTAGCTGTGCTTCAGAAGGGGCAGCCTTTTGTGCCAAGGCCTAGATGCATGCATGTTACCTCTGCAACAACTGCTCCACATATCTTGCAAAGTTATGTTGCAGACTCAAAGGACATGTAACTCTCCTTTTGTATCAGAAGGAAGCATTTTGATGTAACTGTGAGAGATACCCAATATCTCAAGCACGGTGGTCTAGCTATTTGCAAAACATTATCAGTCTTTATTGCAGTCTTCTTGAAGTTTTGTATCTTTGGCATTTAATTAAAATTCATATACACGTGCTGTATACTGAAGTTTAACATTGCAGGATACTGTTATCCACCCAAAATTGTGACTGGTAGATAAGACAACCATACCTGAGCAATATCGAGATTCAGTCCAATTTGGTTGTACAACGTGTAGAGATTCTTTCGCTGGGGAAATTTCAATTCAGCAAGTTAACTCAAAACTCAAAATCAGCCACCTCAAGATCAAAACGCCGAGATACGTGAAAATGAGAAGAAACATAGAGGGCACCTCTACCACCAAAACCACTATAATGAACAGGACAAATTATATTGTGCTAACCATGCAAGGTAAATTCTGGGTGAGGAAAGTTTCTGATAAACTAATTATGTTGAAATGAGGTACAAGATCTGTACGAATAAATATTAATTTGTCATCTGATAAACTCCGGACATTTACATGACAAAATGATACATCACGGTAAAGCAGAACGGCGACCAGGATCAGTATGAGTGTCACTGCTTACATAAGCAACAAGGAGGCAATGGCAATGATATATTTATTTTTTCTCTTGCCAGTCAAGTTGAAAAAAAAAACAGAATATGAAATATGTTTCTTCTACTACAATTGGAAAAGGCATTGATAACACAAGATAGAAGGATAGCACAAATAACAGTAGCCCAAAAGATGGAAATGACAACATCCTTATTGGCAGAAGATATATCTGCTACAGTCCAAACACAATGAAAATGAAAAAAAAGTTTTGTACACGCCAAAAATATATTTGTAGATAGCACTTATAACGTAGTAAAATATATTTGAAATTGCGTCCAGGCATTGTATCCATATAAAGACAACACTTAAATTATCTAAACACGCTACTTCTGCAACCAACAAAGATCCAGCGTATATATAACAATAAGGTAGTACGGGTGGGGGGTACACATGAAAATCCACAATTCGGCTAGAAGTAATTATGGTAGTGAGTTTCATAAATAAGTGTAGGCGAATATATGAAAAGAACAAAAACATACAATATATATGCACCATTTAGAACATGTGTCTTTTACATAGCCATTAAATACAATTAGCATGCTGAGTAAATCCAAAGGTATCGAAACCAGTATTAAGCTGAACATATAGCTGACCTCTGCAAATAAACACTGCAATACCAATAGGTTGTGTGTCAAACCCAGTGAGATAAATGTGCAAGCAGGGAATTAGGAAATTAATATACCATTTACTGTTGACACCCAGACATGTAAAAGAAAATACATATTACCCGCAATACAGAAACCCAATAAACAGAGAAAATATGGGGGTAGAAAGCACGCCATATACCGGGTGCTTGTGGATGCTGACATCATATGGTAGTAATATCACGACTGTATAACACAGACAATTATAACATATTTATGTGAAGCAAAATAAATGGTAACGTGTATTTAAATTAATTGTTGAATAGATACCCACATGAGATTCTATACGGTTGCAGTAAGATTAATTAGAAAATCTATAACAATGAACTAAGTAATGTGCACTGTCAGAAAGATGTCTACGGAGACTCATTTTACGTACAACATCCTGAAACACTAGCATCAGCAAACAATGAGACCGAATTGTTTTCTTTTTTAGTCAGATTATGATATCAATTAATTTCTTGATATTTCCCTCCTGATGGTTAGTTCGGAAAACCCAAACAAAATTGCACTACGGGAAGCCCCTTCTTTAAAACTCACAAAGAAGACAGATTTTAAGTAGTCAAAAATTATGAAACAACCGACATGGTGTCCACTTAAGGTAAAGTAAACTTCTTATAAAATCACTGTTTTCAACATGAGACTAAATCATATGGAGTATAATATACAAATTACAATTCTATACGAAAATACGTTCTTGATATAATGTTTGCGCCTGATGCAGCAATTTAGGCTGTAGTATCAAATAAAGAATTTAAACCAATGTCATACCACACGTGAAGGACTAGTTCTGAAGTGGGACATGTACACAATGGAACCAAATGATTTATAGGCCTAGCCAAATTAGGATTGTTGTTTGTTGCTTCTTTAACCCCCCCTGGCTGCAGGGAAGGCACAACAAACAAAGAAAACAATCTATTTGGGAAGTTATAGCTTTGAAGGATTTAAAAGACCAAAACAAAAACAAGCCACAAATTAGTATATTATCTAATAATAACTCAATGTACAAAGCCATACTGAAACTTCGAACGTGTTGCATAAAAGGCACAATTAAACTTTGAGTCACTATTTACGTACCGAGTTCACAATCATACTGGGGACTACACGTGATTCATCATATGCATTGGTCTGGGTCATAATCTAAATTTCTTGTTCAACAAGAATACACTTAATCATTATTAACCTATTAAGTGATAGAGTATATAACCCAAGCACCCAATTCTACCAATATTTCAAGCCCCCTCAAATTCTTAAACATTTTCACTGCACCCCCCCCCCCCAATGTGTGAAATACATTTTCCACTCTGTTCAGGTAATCTATGCCCACGCCCCCTCACCATTCCCCACATATAGGGCTCATTAAGTCTGCTTTTGGTTATTGACCTAAAACTCACATTTACAAGAATGACGACCATCAATAAGTTGATATGTCGCAGGTGTTTTCTATAATCAGTTTTATCTAGTTTTTTTACAGACAGGTCTGGTATTATGTTACACTATTAAGAATCCACCGTATGCAAAAGTTTGAGGGATAGAATTCAAAAGAGTATAGCATACGGCATTGCTGACTATAATGACGATTTAATCAGATGGTTCTGGAAAAAAAATCTTACTTTACCTTCTCTTGGTGTCGAATCACATTTACAAAAGAACTTGTCATCGTAAGATAGTACATTCATCTGAGTGACCCAAGTGGCCCATCTTCCATGCATGCTTATGCTTTATAAACCGCAAAAAGTGGTGAGTTTTCTCTATAAATTACCAGTGGTGTAGATAAACAATTTACTTCCCAACAGCTGGTGTCAGCAAGACATATTGTATACAGCGCATGAAGCTGACTTCGTTGCATGTACAACAATATTTTACAACATTCCCTTTTCCTGTAAACTATATTGCATGAAAGAAATCTGTGCCTATATGGTTTTGTTCTATATCATGTCGGAAGAAAAACGTATGGTTGTTCACTATCATACACGTAAGACTCTGCATTAGATACGATTATGTGTCACCGTGGCCGTAAAATATATGGAAAGTATATTTTGCATCATTATGTACAGTAAATGGTGAAGGAAAATTACTTGTCCACACATGTGGATATCCACATTGTCGTGGAGGAGGCCTAAAACTCTTCTCTGGTCCTCTTGAGGAACGTTCTGAAACCAGCAGACAAAATAGTGTACAGAAAAGGATTCACTGTAGCATTAAGAGGGAAAACAATAGTAATCAAAATCACCTTTAATACATGATCTGCTGCTTCCGGCTGTGACATGAGAAAAGAACTATAGATGAAAGGAGGCACAAAAGTGAGAAATTGAATCATAAATGTAGTACTAGTCTGCAGTGGAAGTTTATAATTTATCTTTGTGCGGCCAGATTTCTGTCCAGTGTGTTTTACTATATGGTAGAGAATACTATAACATATCAATGTAATTAATACACAGGTACAGCTAAGCAGATGGTAAACTAGTTGAATGAACGAGAATCTTGTTGCATTAAATGGCAGCACAATGGAACAAAACGGATTTGAAAAAATGGATTGCGAAGACAAAGGCATGCCTGGTAATGATAAAAAGGTTGATATATTCACGTAAGTGATTCCTCCAATGAGTATGCCTAATAAATTTCTATTCCATAATGTACGTTTGAATGGAAATATTATACGTAAAGCACGGTGCAGTGCCGTGGTCATAAGGTTTACTATCGTCATAAGTATTGAAGCGGTCGACAGAAAACCTAGTAAGTAACACCACCAGCTCGACCGCCACCTTCTGTCGATGTAATAATAATCATTAACAAATAGACTGTCAATGGTAATCAAGGAAACAAGATACAATACCACGCCTCCATCTGAGATTGCTAAAAGGATAATTGAAATATCGCTAAAGCTGTTAGTGGCAGTTCTAGAGACAACAATTGTACTTGCTTTGTAAATAATCACTAAAATGTTTGATAGCAGCGAGAAGCCTGAGTATAAGGACAAAAGGAAGGAAAACGCCTTGTTACCCAGCAGACGTTCACAAATTGTACCAGTAACTTTTGGGATACAACACCCAGCTTCCATCTTACAACAAAACATTTGAAAATCACTATAAAATATATCCAGACCTCTAAGGTGAGTAAAGGTCCGTCCAGGGACTTTTGTTAATGGGTTATGGGATAAATCTAAAATCCGTAAGTCCAGCAAGCCAGTAAAGCTTCTTTCATCGATGCTGATAATTTTGTTGTTAGAAAGATTAAGGGATGATATATTTACTGTTTCAAATAAAGATGGCGCTAAAGACATAAGCTTCATGTCGGTAAGGTCAAGTTTCCGTATATAAAGAATACCAGTGAAACTTTGTGGCAATATATGACCTATTGGGTTTCCGCTCAGATAAAGAAATTTAAGGTTTTGTAGTGATTCAAACGTATAGCTAGTTAAAATAGTGATGGAACAAAATTGAACATCAAAGAATTGTAGATTTGGAAAAGGTAAAAACATTCTACTGATAAGTTTTGCAATTCCATTGTATGATAGAACAAGGGTAAACATTTGGTCTACTTGATAGGCAGTTTCTATCCTACCAATCCTATTATAAGAAAGAATTACATGTTTCATTTTAGGAGACAAAATTGGCATAGCAGTAAGATTTTTATTCATACACGCGGCAGCATACCCCTTACACTGGCAACCCATGAGGCAGTCTGTAATATGACACAACTGCTCATCGTCGTATGATTTTACACAGTTTATCTGCCCATCACATACATCCCGAGGATGCAAACAGGAAACAGCATCTCTGCAGCGGAAATAAAAAGGGCAGACTAATCTGTCACAGTGCGATTCATCATGACCCGACTGGCAATCCCAATTCATATCACATACAAACAAGACGGGTATACAGTAGCTGTGAGGACATTTGAACATAGTGGGGCATTGGAAATGGGCACATTTTTTTATGTTTTGACCATTTAAACAGCATGCAGTTCTGCTAGAATCACTATATAAAAAGCACGTTTCTGTGCGGTGATAGAAAGATGTTACTGAGTCTTCACATGAAATCCAATTTTTGTTCTGTTCATACTCAAATGAGACGTTTAAATCCGGATGTAAATCTGGCCGTGAACACGTCTGTTTGACATGAGGATAAATAATACTGGTCCCGGGACAATCTCTTTCATCTTCTCCCAATTTACAATCAACGTGACTGTCACAATGCCTCGAAGCTGCAATGCAACCACCTGAAGAACATTGAAAATACAAATCATTGCAACGACAATTATGTGGATGACATTGATGTATGCACATATCCATTGTTTGGAGCGGATTTGCATTGTTGTATCTGCATATATCAAAACATTCTTTTTCATCGGATTTGTCGGTGCAGTCAAAATGACCATCACAAACATAATGCTCCAGAATACACTCCATACAGGTGCATTCAAACTGCCCTGGTATACAGATATTTTTTTGGATGATCGCCGTTCCCTCACATAAAACACCATGGGTGACTTCTCTAGCTGTACAGTTAGGCTTCATCATATTTAAATTAACCAATGGAATAAATGGAATCGTTTTCCCCTTAAGGTGATAAAGTCCATAAAGGAGATTTGTGTGGTACTGAGAGAAGCCTGTGGAAGGTGATATCAGAGCACACTGACTAACATTTGCATTACCTTTTCTTATAGTAACCCATGACGTGTGACCACTGTTTGTCCATTTCCATGAGCGAAATAGATAAAACAAATCTTTTAGCCTATTTTTTGAAAGATTTTTGTCAATTTTGAAAATTTCAGAAACTGTATATTCAAAGAATTTCTCATCTCCATCCGGATATCCATAACCCATATCTGAACTAATTGTTATTGAATTCAACATTTGCATAATTCTTTGGTTAAATACAGCAATTCTTCCACCATGACGGAAACAGGATTCCTTTTGATGAATGTATGGTTTGTATGGATACAGTACAAGCAGCACACAACCCCTGTCAGCTATTGACCAGTACTTGAGGCACCTTTTATGACCAAGTTTAAGGATTGCATTTGTATACATCTGTTTCGATACTTTATCTTTCGACTCACAAACCCCTATGGTATTTTCAAAAGTAACATTACAGGGTATATTAATCCAGTTTGCCGACGCATGAGGTGATATAATCAACATAGCAGTACACGAAGGATTCCAATTGAAACTCGGCTGTTTTGTTTGCAGAGCTCTAACGAGGATTCTCTGAATATGCTTCGCAGTATAATGTCCATCTTTCTCTATATACATCTTCGGTATAGTTTTGCCTTGCTGTGGAATGTTCCAATCTGTAAAACTTATGGGCTCTCCAGATATCCATTTCAATACCGTACCCTATTGTGTTAAAGTATAGCCTACTTACATCATATATGTTATTGGGAAACACAATTAAATTTCCTACCTTGAGTAAACTTGGCATAAAGGTTTTGGTGATTTCTATTAAAAAAACATACCATGACAATGTGACTTTTCAATACCTTTTTTTTCTTCCAGTAGGAAGGCTGCTTTGAATTGTAATTGTCATTTTGACTGGAAGCACTTTATTTACAACCCAAACGTTTTTTTAAAGTTTGCTACAAATGTGCGTATGTTCTTTATAGTACCGAATCCGAACATGAAGCTTCAGGGTAAGCGTAGCACCGCTGAAGTGCACTTCTCTCTGAAGCATACACCACTGCAACCCACTATGCTCAGCTATGCTGAAAGCATACTCTAAAAGACAGTCATCCACTTTCTTTTATTTGCATGAAGCACCTAAGAAATTACCCCTTGATATCACACTTGTTGAAGTTATACAATTAAAACCTTAGTATCACTACTTTACAGCTTGGTATCCTTATAACTACAGAAATACCATACATTATTTTGGTAAATAACCATTCAATTTATGCTTTTAATGGAATTATTAATTTCATTTGAGACATCCATCAGAAAAGGATTGAAAGATATGAAGGACATGTCAAAAGTACTCTGGAGAAAGGTAATGAGGTAAAAATACTGTCCAATAGATTAATGGAATTCATTTTGTATTTTTGAAATATTTCCCAAAACCAAAACAAGTAATATTTATTTCGAAGATGTGAACACTACTTCCAAAATATTACTTGTAACATCATTTATGCTAAAGTGCTGTAATTGTGAACCAGCACATTCGGGTCCTGCATATGTAAACGTCTGCAATTGTGTCAAAGCTGTATGCTTTCTAACCTAAATAATATAAGAATACTGTAGTTTCTAAACAAGAAGCTGCTGTGCTTTAATAGTCATAGGGGCCAGTATCAGTAACGAATCATTGAGAGCTAAATATTCATTTGCGACGTTTTCTAATGTTTGGCACATAGTTGTTGGGTTATAAATTGATGGCTTAAAGAGGCACTATGCCAAATTTAGATGCATAGAGACCAGACGTAAAACTAACTGTAAACATATGAGTTTTCAAAGAATACCAAAATTTCAACCGCAGCAGGGAGTTTGTACAATGAGATAGTCAAAAAAAAAAAACAAAAAAAAAAAACAAAAACAAAAAAAACCGGTTGTGTGTCCAAAACATTTTGGAAACATATTAGCCAGGACAAAAAAAAGTGATAATGTAGAGAAGATCAACCTAGCCAAGCCCATCCCAGTCACCGTACAGCAACTATACCATGTGACCGCACGTTTAAGGGTGTATCAGCATTATACAAGATGATGTACACAAGGTCAATGACCACTTGCAGTGTCTGTTCATTTTGTTAACTTTAGCCCAACGTCATGATCAGGTCTAAAATGCTACAAATGCTCCATGTATCTAGCTACCACGTAACATTAAACAATAACCTCGCGGTAGTTTTATCTCATGTTCAATTAATATTATGGGATATGGAACGTTAAGATATTAATCATGTGTCTAATTTTCACTATATTATAATCCCAGGTCTTCAAGTACAGCTTTTGACAATACCTTTTATGAAAATGGCGATTAGATTTTTCTGGCATCTAGTTGGGCAGAATAAATGTTGGGTGCCACATGCGTAATATATCAGGTGCGATGCATGCTACTAGCAATGTCAAACTTTATGATAAGCTTGCCAAGATTTCACTTGCAGAGTGCAGAGAAATATCCATATCAGTTTTCATGTATAAACTGATGCATAAACTCTTATGTGAATCTCTCCCTCTTTCTGTCTTTCTCTCTCCCTCTCCCCCCTTCTTTCTTTCTTTCTTTCTTTCTTTCTTTCTTTCTTTCTTTCTTTCTTTCTTTCTTTCTTTCTTTCTTTCTTTCTTTCTTTCTTTCTTTCTTTCTTTCTTTCTTTCTTTCTTTCTTTCTATCCATCCATCCATCCATCCACCCACCCACCACCCATCCATCCATCCATCCATCCATCCATCCATCCATATATCTATCTATCTATCTATCTATCTATCTATCTATCTATCTACCTACCTATTCTCTGCAAATTATAATGTTAATATGCGTAGGTATGAGTTGCGCGGACCAATCTTTTAAACAAATATTTCTTTCCTTCTGCAGTCGGGCTGTGAAATAAATTTCAATTAAACTTCCGTCATGCAGCCTGACTCAAGAAATTTAAATCTAAAATTCTTCTAACTGCTACGAGATCCGTGCAATTAGCTGAACCACTAAATGAAGGTAATATATTTCTCTCAACCATCCACACCCAGTTTTGTTTGGACGCTTTCAACGGAATTCCCATCTTTTGAAAAATGGGTGTTAAGGACTCCCCCACTAGCACCTGTGGATCGGATAATGAGGACACATGGTTTTTCTTTTTCACTTGTCCTTTTCATACAATCCACAGGTCGCAGCTGCAACCAACTATTTCTATCCTTCTTCCACGTACCTTACTGACTGTTTTGTATGGTTTGCAAATTGTTCCCCATCTGACAACAAAAAATATTTTAGCAGTACAATATAGACTGGCTGCAGTCGAGTTCGCAGTTTTCATTCATTTCCATGCTGTCTTACTGCTGCCAAATACTGACCAGAGAACATGCGAAGCCGGTGAATATTAATCTGCGAATACTGACCAGTGAGCCGATGAACTCGACTGGTAGGATCCAGACGGTTACAGCCGCGGCCCACAGGTGGCGTGCTACCGCCTGAAATCTGAGACGGCAATCCCCCAGGCACAACCACCAATGAGAAGCACGGTTACTTGACCTCCAACCATGACCTTCATGTTCTGAAAACAGCATGGCTGGTACAGCTGCAGCGAGAGATATCGTGCGTTTTGTAGCAGAAAAAATAGGCCAACCAGACGTTTCAGATGTACAACTGGACATTATAGATTATCTAAGCAAAGGCCAAGATGTATTTGCGTGCCTACCAACAGGTTCGGGCGAAAACAGGTCGCTTCTGTCAGCCGCTTACTTCTAGTCGCTTCAAAAAGCGAAACAAGAAGCTGGCGTTTATTTTGCAATGTTTTTATTTACTTGTTGCAACTGACACACAAGATTGTTGCTGTTTCTTGTCCAGTTTCACAACCAAAAAACTTTCCATAGAAAGACACCCTGATGTTTTCTCGCCAGTCCATGGTCGGCAGAGCCGCAGTCGCTTGTCTCTGTTTATAATCCTTAAATCGCACACCATGCAACACTCCTTCGCCGATGATGTGAAATATATTCTCTTGATAACTTTCTGCGACGTATCCATCCTATATTCAATTTGGAAAACTTGTAAACATGTGCCAAGTTGCGGTTTCCGCCAATACGCATGCCTGACAGCTGGCTGTCAAAACATGACCTGACATGACCTATTTTAATAACGGCTTACCCAGCTCACTGGTCAGTACTCGCTGATTAATATTCGCGGCCTTCGCCGGCTCTCTGGTCAGTATTTGGCAGCAGTAGGACAGCATGGAAATGAAAAAAAAAACAAAAACAAAAAAAAAAAAAACAAAACAAAAAAAAAACAAAAAAACAGCTAACTGCGAACTCGACTGCAGCCAGTCTACAGTACAATAGTACACGTCGGGTACAAACCGATTCAAACCTAGTGGCACTGGCTAGCCTGATATAAGATCAAGACATATTTCTTCGTTCCTCAATAATCTATTTTAATTTTCACGGTATTTTACATATTAGTATCATTCTTAATGAACAATGGAAGATACCCAGACCATACATATATCTCCTTGTCTTTGAAATGCATTACTTGAATGACCAAATGTGAACATATTGCCCTGGTGTCTGTCTTGTCCCCGTATATGCCGCCTTACTCTGTGTTGGTCGCACGACCACTACTTGATAGTAATTTTGTGGTCGTATAACATGTGTGTATTTCGTTTTGTCCTGTGATTTTTGTTTTTGTCTTAGCAGATGGATTTTAATATGGCTGGCCCCTGTTTTCCTTTTTAGACTCTATACATGAATATTGTTGGATTGGGGAATTGTCAAATAAAACACAAAATATATAAATCGAGTTGATAACGCCGAACACGGGAGAGTTATGAGCAGGTGTCAAACAGCAGCAAGCCAGCTATAATATCAATGTTGAAAAATGAATGAATGGGCTCATATAGCCCACTCCACACCATACGTTTGTCCCAATGTAGGGTAGGTGTCATATATATATATGAACATATTAATAAGGTAATATCTGAGTGTCAGTAAAACACCTAGAAATATCTTTATGTATTTTAATGTTGTGGCTGAGATTGTTTTACCTTGAGCTTGATCAAACTTTCAGTACTGGAACATAACATTTATTATAATTACAACAAATATAAAATGAAATTAGGACCATATAAGTTCTCAGGCATCATGTTGAACAATTCAGGCCTTCTATTTTCTCATCCTTTTGGATATACTGACAAAATGTAAGGAATACTAACTCAGCTGATATAAATCACATTTTTGTAACGAATTTTAGGCCTATTGTGCCGTTTTTTCTAGTGAGATTGGAACATGGAAAAACTTAACCATGTTTCATAATAAATATAATATAAGTATCAAATTTAGTTATCCTGTGTTCACGTGGGAACTTTTTTTGGTGTTTGAATTCAAATTTTGGCATGTTACACAATTCTAATTTAAATATAGAAGTCTGACATAAAATTCTTAATTGTCCTGTCATTGTTTGAATGATGTCTATGAACTATGGTCAGGCAATTAACTTTTATAACTGTAGATTAACATTAAGGGCTAAATTTGTTTTCGGCCTACTTTAAATGAATGTGAGTGTTTTCCAAAGTGGGATGACTGGGATCCCGTAAAACTGGTTTAACCCACTGCAAATACGTTGGTAACCTGTTCCAAGTCAGGTAAAAGATACTCTCATTTGTTTAAATCTCATTACTGTTGGTCATGGATCCTTCTGACGATGAACACTAGCATGTCTTACTATTTCGTAAATGATCATAGATTTGACAAGGTTAAACTGGTATTCGGTTTGGTCTCATCACTATCATTGAAAACTGTTGTCCGCTTCTCTTTTCATGGAACTTTTATATATTTGGTAACAATTTGAACATTCAGTCATTTTCTGCACATATTACAGTGCTGTAAGTGTTCCAAGTGTAGTGAAACTGATGTTGTTTTTTATTATTGTCTTATGAATATAACTTACAATGGCATACTATATTTTTGGAATTCTAAATTATCACCCTAATAATTGACTTATTAGATGACTTGTGGGATTCTATGCTTTCTTGAACATTTAAATTTCCTTTCAAAAATACTTCTGGAAACCAACTTGAAATGTGACTGCTATCCTTACAAATTTCGACTATTGTAATGCAATTTTTGACTACGTTTTTATGGTTTGAGGCCTTATGTCACTTGCTTCTGGCTGATGTTTTACATTTAAACCAATGTACTTACTATATTTGCAAATTCAAACACTTTTCATTTTGAAATACTCTTAGTTTATCCCCTTTAAAACAACATCATGTCTTTAACTACATAATTAAAACACATCGAATTATATAATCATATTGTTTGAATTCTTGTTGATGGTCATTTTAGACCCAGGGGGCTTTTCTGATGGATTGATGTTGGTGTTAGTGTCACTTTGTAGACGCATATGGATGATGATCATTTTTGAGATGGTGGTTGCAAGTAGTTCCTATTTAAATACTGAATTTTATTGACATTTTCAACAAATTAAGAACCTGCGCTTACAAATTCTCTGATGTGCTGCGAATTTTGGTCCTTTTTCATAAATTGAATGGTCCTGTATGCACATAAATGATGCACCTTTTCAAGCCAATTTACTGAAATAGGCCTATAACTTCAAACAAAGTTTTTGCATCTTGTCATGTTAAAACTAGAATGGCTTATTCGACCCTCTGGACCTTTACACTTACGTTTTGGTCTCTTTTGGGTAAATACGAACTATAAATCTATGTGTTTCAGCTATTCATACAAAGGAACATTGCCTTTGGTCGGAATTGACTTGTATTTGTTTCACTGGGACTACGGTTTGGATATGGTAATGACACTGTCTAAATTGGTCACAACTGATCATAGTTTTGCCTCAATTGTGGCAAGGAATACATACATACATACATACATACATACATACATACATACATACATACATACATACATACATACATACATACACACATACATACATGTGTGTGCGTGTGTGTATGCTCTCTTATTTTAAACTGAAAACGAAACATATCACGTACATCAGTACATTGTCGTCTTTTTACTATCTACTATTTCTAAAACTTGCTATTGCTTCACCTGACCCAGTTAAATCTCTATACGCTGTCTACTATGCCTAATGTTGTGTATTGCTTTATTCTATCTGTGTCCTTCGTCACTAGCTATCAACGACACATGCCGTGAACTCAGCAGGTATTGTTAGCTTGAGAGTCTTGATATTCTGGTCGCCTGCTTTACGTTTTCAATCCCCTGCCATAATTTTTCAGCATGGTTCGTTCAGCATATTCTAACTGGTTACCCCGTTCGAGCATTTCAGTTCTACTTGATAAACTGGTGTTGAAAATTCTTCCTTTTGTTGTGTATATCCGTATGTTCTTGTCACTGGTCCATGTTTTAGTAAGATAGACAATCTCTGACGATCGCTGTGTCGCGACCGACAGATGTGACGAACTCTTTGAGAGCATATACATAACAAAGCCACAGGCTGAGTCATTTATGGTCTGAATAACCTAGTAAGTCACATCTGTCGATCAAGACAGAGGCACGAGGTATGATAATCTATTTATCATTTATGTGTCACGAGGTCTGATAATCTATTGGTCATCTATGTTAAAGACAGGTAAGTCACCAAAAACCTTTGCATGGGCGATTTTGCGATTTTAACTGTTTCCACAAGATAATATCCTCCATGTAAGTGGACCAAACTTCAAGTTCCTAACTGAAGTACAAATATGAGAAAAACGAAATACCCCCCACCCCCATAAAAAAAAAACAAACAAACAAAAACAAAAACAAAAACAAAAACAAAAACAAACAAACAAACAAAAACAAAAAAACTTAGGCATGGGGACATCTGAACGTCCATGTGTCATTCATTTGGTTTTCAGCCGCCAGCGGAACAATGCTACCCATCAGTCATACTTCACAGTGTGTCACGTGGCTACAGGCGATGCAGAGTGAGAAAGGCGTCCAAAACTACCTTCTTTAAACAGTGTTTCTTAAAGAGATTCCACCTGTCAAGATCATTCTTCAAGGATCTCATATATCCACCCCCGGACGTACATTTCACGCCCCGGGCCGTATATGTCTTAAGGCCGGACGCGATTTTAATGCTCCAGGGCGTCCACCTCTTGAAGGCAGCACCGAACTGACCAATGTAAGGGGGGGGGGGGGGGATCTCGCAGGAATACCCTTCGCCTTTGTTTCAACATAGCGGCCGTTACTACGGGTATATGGTAAAGGGCCTCCTGGCCTGGTATAGTCATGACGTGTGCTTTATATGGCATGTACTTTCTACAATTTTTCGACACGAAATTAATGATTTATGAATTTTAATAACCCTTGACCTGGCTAGTGATTCACGCTTTAACTCTCTTGAATTATCTATAATGATAATAACTTTATCCTTAAACTGTCTTCTTATGGGCTTCATTCGAAACGGCAGACGCAGTGATCACAGGCCAAGAGTATGTCTCCTTAAAGAAAATGGGCAAACTAAAAAATGTTTGTATCCTTAAAGACGCCCGTCTATAATTTGTGACTCCATAAAGGCAGACTTTAAGTCTCTTAACCACTGATTTCACGCTCGCCCGAAGATTTTATGCAGCAAGCAGCAACGGCGCATAGTAAAAGCAGAGTGCCAAGGTTGCGCCGCGAAATCAGGCGGCATGCCGAAAGTGTGCCTGCGGATAGGAAAATGATACAAACTTGCAAACATATCACCGCCTTAGTGCTCTACTTTATACTTATCTTGCTTGTTTGCGTTCAAGTGAAAGAAGACTGTAAATGTTCAGGAGCAGGGGAAATCGTCATATGATGTCCCTTTATTCTGTTATGTCTGAACTGCAAAACTGGTCCCGGGATTTTCACAATTTTGCTTCGTTATTTTTCTATGAAGTGAAGAAAATGAACATCCTGGAAATCAATGGGAAAAAACTGAAATGTTAACCTTGGCGATGGATAACAGAAAATTAAGCCAAATATAAACAATCGCATTTTTGTGGCCAATTGTCAGGATTAAGATGCTGGTTTCGAAGCTGTTATTGAAAGGCAAAAAGACAGCAAGTATAATTATGATTTTATTACAATGACTTGCTGATATTGACATTTATGGGATGGATGGTTTGCGGTCAACTTTCAATCGTTTAATCAACAATTAGTATTACAGACACCCAAACACGGGACATATAAATTCGTTGGAGTATGACAATTAAACACAATTGTGATTTTTCAATGTCACGCAAATACATTTTGAGCTAGGACCGATTAAAGTGGGGCATATTTTTGGTGTCTTAGCTGTTATTGAAAAGCAAAAAGACAGTACATGTATGTTGGTCAAAGATAGGCCGTTTTGTATACCGGCATTCAAAGACGCAGAACGGCCTCTCAAACTGATCTGCATAGCACGAACGCAGAGTGATTGTAAAGATTCATAAGTATAATTCGGCCGCTGAAAAAATGCGCCTGCCATTTGAATTATTAGGAACACTGACCCAGGTCATTCACCAACAGTTCATTAGTTCATTCCAACACAGGGATTATAACAAGGGCAAATTGGATACAGTGCACAACATCAAATAGTTGTATCCGTTACGTGTATAAGGTCATATTTATGAGTGCAAACGGAGCCCAAATAGAGAATTATGCCATGCAGGCAAAACTTATACTCAGCTTGTATATATCATAGGCTTCATACAGGTGTACAAGGGTGTTACACGGCAGGTATCAGTAGACGCAAGGAGGGCAGAGAGAGAGAGAGAGAGAGGAGGGAAGTCTCTGGGCTTTAAACAACTATGTTTGGAATAAAAAGTGTCTTAATCCAATTAATTGGGGTTTTTGCTTTGATTTTACTTGATGGGTCGAGTTTACTACCCAGATCGCTATCAGCGGCCGGCCGATCTTCTTTGCAATACACAAGTGTTCACTGGTGCGTGCAGGACCCACAGCACGGTCGACACTTAGCAACACCCCTGCAAACATGCTTTCCGGAAGTAAAAATGTTTGCACATACGCAATCGGTTACATTCGAATTCAGCGGAATATAGTTGGGCGTGGTGGAAAATTTAAAATTGTTGGCGAACTTACGAACATTTTAATAAAAAGCTCGGTCAGCTCAGCCTTCGTGTTGCGATGTTATAACCTGAAAACTATATTTGTTTTGTAGCTTTGTTGTCAGAAGTTTATTTGAAATATAAGTGAATAGAAATAAGCGCCAAACGGACTTCTTAACGGTAACCAAAGTTTGTTAGCAAGGATCATTACAAGTCAATATGTTGTTTGTATTTTGGAGTTTGTATAGCACATTTTGAACAGACAAGGGTTTTTACTCGTGGTTTTGTGATAGTTGATCACTTCGACCGGAAATGTACGGAAGTGGCATTTTATCTCTCACGTACAAGGAATATTCAAGTACTTATTATCCATCCTTTTCCCACTTCATCATTCTAAATTTATTTCAGTATTCATGATTCACCTCAGATCAAATTATTAGTTGATTAGTAGACCAGGTTCTGGTCTGGGAACTGGGGCCAAAAGAGAAAACTAAATATTATTTTTGTGCAAATTACCACCAAACACACACAAAGTTCCACTGTCAAAAAAACCAACAACTTATTTCTGTCTCTTCATTTGATTGTGTACCTTGTGAAAATAAAGGAAACAAAGCTCAAAAATATTCTGTTTCAAAATATTATCCCTTTTTTCCTATACAAATTTATCTAATTGCTCCAAAATCAATGTGCCATGTCGGCATCTAGCGATCGTCCAGGGCGATAACAACACATCCAATGATCTACGTGTTTGCAGAGTTTTCGCTACTGGGCCGTGACGAATCTCCGTCCTCTATTCCGTCAGAAATTTATACTCCTGGCTTACTCTGTGTTAAAGTTTGTTCCATTCAAGTCTTTTTGTGAAGCTATAGCAAAAAAAATAGGTCCAAGATCCAATGAATTATACGTGCACGCATCGTGTTCAGTCTGAATTTGGGGACACGTTGGGAGCCCATGCAATTAGTCGCATTTGATTGGGTGAGTGTTCCATCTGATTAAATAAACCAATGACTGGCCTTGAAACTTCCATCGACTAAAAAAGTGACGTAATTTACGCTACGGAGGGATATCCCAGGGATTCTTCCTTTTAAGCAATTAGACCTCGTTACACAAAGAGACAAAGTTCTGAGCTTTCCAGCGATATAACACATCATGGCAGTCGAAAAGGAATCATTGAAGACACAAACGGGAAAAGTTACCTTGGTTTTGCGCGAATTTCGAAATTAATCATTCAAATTGCAACATAAACGGATGGCTTTTAGATTTGTATCCGTCTGCCAGGGACACGCTCGTTTTAAAAACAACATGGAAATAGCCAGCCTCAAGTATTGAAATTTGTCTGGAATAAAATGTACTCGCTCGCAGGTAAACAAACAATAGGTGCAGACTGGTGAGCTGATGAATGTAGGAGTGCACTCGCTTGCCACATGCTAAGGGTTCAGCTCTGCTGGCACGTCTATTCGAGTAGAACTGGAATACACAACTCGTTTGTCTTATCTATCACATTATCAGTCAATCCAATTGCTCGAATAGGATCGGCCAGAAGCCTGAATGCCTAGACTTCCCTCCTCTCTCTCTCTACCGTCCTTGGTATATGTAAGGAAATTGGTCTTGCTTTGTGATGTAACATTCAATGTGTCCACATCCTCACCAATCAGAATGCAGAGGTTAATGTCTTAGTTAAAAGAATGCAGCACTCATTGAGAATATGACAAGTTGTAAAGTGGTCACCATGCAGATGACTTTTATTTACCGTTTTGGTGCCCTGGAACATGGCACGTTACACTTTATATCCTTGACATTTAACACCTCCCTCGTCAGAGTACCACTCAGTAAAAAGCTTTACTTGGTGCAGGTTGGATGGAATGCGCCCAATCCATACCAAGAAAAGCTACTGACCTAGGTTGTGCCATCAAAAATTTCGTAAAGTATCCATAAGATTGTTACAGAGGATATATGTTTATGTTATAGAATTTTAATGAAACGAATTTTGCATAAAACCAACCACGTGGCCTGGCGATCAATGGTGGCAGCCATGCTTGTTTACGAAGGCTTTGTTTGATGCTGCGCAATGCCTCATGGGAGCTTAACCTTTGTTTTGGTGAAAATTTGTGGGCTTAAAAAAACCTGCGCCACTTGTTAACAGTTGTTGTTGACTACTAAATGCTGAGAGAGTAAGCGATTTGCATGTGCGTTTTATTTATAAGTAGATAAATAAAACCTTTGAACAAACCTGTGAACTGATATCTTGACAGGAGTGTTGGTCTGTTCACGCCATCTAGTGACAATATTTAGCAAAATGCACATCCCCGGCGAATGAGCAGGTACAATAGTTCAACAAAACATTACCCATATTTATAAACGTCAGCCCAACAATGGCAGCAAAGAGACTAAACAATCACCAAAACATTGACACTCATGTTCCAACATAAATGTGAAGAAAGTCAAAATGTTCACGCTTCAGCGTGTAACAAAGCGGGGAAGTATAGATATAAGCAATGAACTTGAATATATTGCATTCATGCACTTTTATAACATGCAAGGGTATGTATGCATCTTTGTATGGCGCAAATCCCTGTTAATATTTTAAAATATAACTATTAGCGCATTTGCACAATGCAAATGAAGTTTGTTGCTTTAATACAATTAAAGTACGATCGAATGACCTTCACAAAAAAAATCCTGAAATGCATTCTATTGAGTGACCTTGCGATAATAGGTCAAGGTCACCTATATAATGCAATATCAAACTTTATTAATGATGTTGGTGTGACATCATTTGTGCCAACGCTATCAAAATTCGCTAGTTTTTTCGGCTAAGGGCCTTGTTTTAGTCTACATTTGTGCTGCTGGACAACACTTTTTTGTTTTGTACACATGAAGTAAGGTCCAACACATTTTTCGTCAGTGGCATTTGTTACGGGCAAAGACCTACAAAATCCGTATTATCTGGCATGCGGAAACTCCATATTGCTCAACCAAAGGCGGCCAGATCAAATACTGCTAGTACCAGTGAATATGATGCAACGTGATTTAACCCAGATAGAACTGCTAACTATATTATATGATATCATGGGAGGTCTCGACGAAAAATAAATGCTTGAGCACAAAAGAGATACATGTCTTATTGACCATTTTGGGGCAAGGTTCTATGATATTAAAACCCGAGTTGACGCAAAAGAAGCAGAGTGTGAACACGTCGAGCATACGTCTGACGACCTTTTATGCAGGCGAAGGGGTTGAGTACCCATGGTCGATTCCTAAAACGTGAGCACGAAATCAAACCTTGAGTGCGTAGTGTCTGAGGTTGGCCTACTCGAGTTAAAATTCAGACACTGTCCCGAAGGCATTCCTGAAAACAAAATCGAAACTGTCTCCACAAAGTCGATTCTTATATACAATCTTCATGAAAGGAGATAAGAATCTCGTAGTTACATCTTATTCTGCTGTGAAAAAATCTCTTGTCGCAACTTCGTCCTTTAAATGATGGAGCTCGAGCGACAGCGTGGAAGGCAGTTGCAAAGAAAAGGTACTGTAGAGGCGAGAAGAGCGCAACCTCCCACGAAATGAAATAAACATTTTCTATTTCAGAGAAAATAAGTCTCATTCCCAGTTCCCAGTTTCATCTGTTCACCCAACATAAGACACCACATTTCTCATAATAATCACCACCAGCTCCTGAATGCCTGCTTATTATGTCCACTTGTTCATGTGATAGAAATGATCCAATTTTCGTTATTTCGTTGAATAAATTAAAACTGAAATTCTCCCGTCCTCTGTGCATATTCTGATAATGACAACCAAGCATTCAATCTTACGAGGCCTAAAATGCTAATGTGTCAATCCCTCGTCAAGACTCTAAATGGATAATTTTTCATTTATACATTTTTGGCAAATAAAATTGTGCACATGATTATTTCGACACGGTCCTGCAACGATATGCTGAATGTGGGCATCTCTATTACCATTTTTAATATGATAGCATTGTTTGGTGCTCCGTAAACGTGTTATATTTATTTCCGTAATATTAAGACAAGCCGTCCAGGATTAATTTGGTCTGCATGAAGTTTCTTCACTTGTCTGCAATTTGCCAGATAGCCTCTATAGACAGATTAATAACACTGCTACTTTGCACAAATCAAGCGATTTTAGTTGATTGCAATAGACAAGGACATTCCATTTAACTAGCATATCTATCACTCGATGAGAGCCCACCTTCATGAATCTATCGTTACGGAATCACCAAAGTCAATCAACACTTTGTCTTTCTGACCATATTACAAAGTGCAATATTGTATAAATGCTCGGATGTTCAGAATTTGAATTCCTTTCTCCAAAATACCCCTGTCTAATATTGATATTTGACTGCCAAATGCATATATCTATATTTGTAATTCAGATATCTGTACTTCCAGTCTAACTCAGATAACTATGTTTCTGAGTAAGATATTTCTGTTAAATATCTTACATGGGAATATAGATGTCTCTATTTGTTTTCCCACGTGGTAAAATTTAAGTTAATGATGGATCCCTGTAGACCCCTATTAGTTTTAGTCCTACAAAGTGTATCCATTTGTTCCGAGACTATATATATACACACACACACATATATATATATATATATATATATATATATATATATATATATATATATATATATATATATATATATATATGTATATCAATATATACACACATACACACACACACATATATGTATGTATATATATATATATATATGTATATATATATATATATATATATATATATATATATATATATGTGGAACACATGTTTGGAGTGTCACAGAGCATCATTTTCAGACTTTTGAGTCAGGTTCAACAGACTAGTACGGGCCTTGATCTGGTAGACTGAAAGACACATAATCCCAACATGTTTTCGATGGAATATTCTGTTTAAATAGACAACAATTTATAGTTTTTGAGCAAAAAAGAGGCAAAAAATTCGTAGAAAAGCATAAACACTCAACACTGCCATGCCTCGAAGAATCTGTCTAATATCTAGAAATGTAATGCGGTACTATGTGTTACTGCAGTCTGAGATTATAGAGTGCCTGCCATGGTCTGCCATATCGACTGACCTCTCCTCGATAGAGCATCTGTGGGATTTTCTTGGCACAGCTGGTAACCAATGACCACATGTAACCAGGAATCAGGCAATGCATGTGGCTGCTTTACAAGAAAAATGGGCCAGGATATCACAGACGCAAGTGAAGCAACCGATCAACAGTATGCGATGGCGATGTCAGCACATATCCAAAACACAAGTAGCCACACAAGGTATTGAACATGTTTTTGTCTTGTGTCTTGTCATTTTCCCATTTTTGAAAACGATCTTTCGTAGCTCTTTATTGTTGTGTGGTTTCATAAGAAGGACACTTAGACTAAAATCATGGATGTAAACGACGTAAATCACCATCAATTGTGCTAGTTCTTACTACTGGTGGTGTGTGTGGTGGAAGTGCCAACAGAAAAATAATATCCCTACTTTTGTAAGCAGTATATTGGCCTATTGCTGATGGAGGGGGAGGAGGGGACAAATGCATATTTTTTGCTGGCGGGTGGGAGAAAACCATGATGATGATACCTTAACCCCATATTCTCCCCCACACCCCTCTAGGGCCTGTATTTTTCCGTTTCAAAATGAGTGTTTTTCCGTTTTGGGAAACTACAAATTCCGTTTCATTTCCGTTTCACTAATTCTAGGGCACGATTTTAGCTCTGGTCAATAAAAAAGGAAAAACAGTTGATCTTATCGCCTCTGGAAAATGTTGATCCATCGACGAACGGCAAAGTGACTCCATATTGTTTACTATGTACGTTGACAGCCTCCACCTACAGACGGCGCTATTATCATTGTACCTCTGTTGCGCGTTATATCTATATGCCATACAAATGAATGGATATGGTAGCAATGGGGTCTACAGCGCGCAGGTGTCCGGCCTGTCGTTAAATTTGCTCCACGTGGTATCGATAACGCCGCCGACTCGTCAAATTTGGATCCAAGTCCGTGTGTTTTGCTTTATGCGATGACATATGTGGTGATTTTGAATTATTTGAGAGGCAAAATTCACAAATTCCGCTTAATTTCCGTGGCATTTGCCGATTTCCGTTCCAAATCATAAATTCCGTTTGAGATCATAGATTCCGTGAATTCCGTCCGTTTTCCGCGATCGCGGAAAAGTACTGGCCCTACCCCTCCCCACCCCCATAATAAGAACCCCCTCAAGTGAATCTACATTTTTTAACCTGTCGAAGAAAGACTTCCGCATACGAAAACAGCCGACTTCCAGGAAAGTAAAGGCAAACTTGTTTTGTAGTTTTCTTGCTATTTTAGCCCATTCTACAGCCTTAAAATAAGTTTCCAGCCCATCATAAGAACAATGAACGGCAGGGTATGTGACCAAGTCCAAGACACCATAAAGGAAATCCCAGTTGTGTTATTTGGTCTCCCGCGTTGAAATCCTTGCATCCCTAGCAGTTCTGCACAAGGTAGAATTCCATGGCTGTCTTGCTTGTGTTATTGAAACAATGATATATACATTGGAAAAACAGATATGATCTGGGGATAACCATTTTTAATTGTTAATAGTTTATTACAACCTCCATAATTGGAGAAATCAAGTATATACGAATATATCGAGATGTCAGTGTGTACATGGCAAAACTATCGCTGAAACGTGATTGCCTGTGTTCACATGATATATTTATGTCTTCACGTGGCAAAAAAATATATATAAATAAATTTAAAAAAAAAAATAAAAAAATAAAGTGAAATAAAGAACCGTAAGAACGTGTTCCTCCGACCATGGCTTGAAGTTCTCATGCGCAGTCATGTATCCTAAAGAGTCAACCACAGCATTTTCGACAGGCCAACTCCTTGAGACACCGGAGGGAACATCAGAGATAAGCTGCCTGGGGGAGGGACCGAGATAAATGATTTTATCGCGCATAGAATCTTGCATTTCTGTTCCATACAAGATACACATAGTCATCATGAATGAGTAGAATGGTGACTGTTGCGGGTTAACTTTAAAGCAACGATGGAACAAAGAAACAATTTCGTCACTAAGTGTCGGTTACCTGTTGAATATACAAAGACTTCAGATGTGAGGACTCGTTGGAGTGCTTCCCAATGCCCATAAAGCGCTGAATTAGTGTGATCTGAGTCCACTCACGCTTACTTGAGCATTCACTTGGTAAACTTCCAAACCATAAGAAAGTACTCGACTGCATAATGTTTTCCTCAGGCATGATTTTAAATCACTTGTGTTCTCAGTGGACTTGCAATGGTCAGTCCAAATACCATATTCTGTCCACAAGTGTCACAATAATCGGACATACATTGTTTGTTTTCCATGTCACAGGAAACGCATTGTAAATACATCAACTTTTGTGTATATTGGGACCACTTCCGGACACTTGCAGTGTTGAATTTCTGACAGGAAGATCAGATACGAACTAGAACAGGCTGATTTTCCAACAGAAAATCAAATGTCTCCCTGTGCAGCCTTACTGTTGTTACCCTTATTTTTATAAATAGGCATACCGATTCCAATTATCTACAGACAAGGTGAAGGTACACTGTTTATTGACATTTCAAAACGTTGATTTTTAATGACATGCCACGTGACCTTGAAAAATAGGTCAAGATCATACATTTTCAGTTACAAGCAAGGTCTTACAAAAGTCTTACATAGAAACATAATCACACAAAATGTCAACCTCTTTAAGACAAATCTTTCAAGTGCATCTGCAATGACTTTTTAAAAGTAGCCATGTGACCTTGAAAATAAGTCAAGGTCACCCATCTACGATCCTAACCTAGCTCATAATTAGGTACATAATCATGCCAAATTTCAACCTCTTAAGTCAAATCCTTGCGGAGTTATTGCGTCCGCGTCGATTTTACATGACACGCCCCATGTGACCTTGAAAAATTCGTCAAGGTCACCCATCTACTATCACAAGTAAGGCTTTATATAGAAATATCTTAACAAAAAAATTCAACTTCCCAAGTCAAATCTTTCTTGAGTTATCGGGTCCACAAGCGCATAAGCATAAGAAGAAGAAGAAGAAGAAGAAGAAGAAGAAGAAGAAGAAGAAGAAGAAGAAGAAGAAGAAGAAGAAGAAGAAGAAGAAGAAGAAGAAGAAGAAGAAGAAGAAGAAGAAGAAGAAGAAGAAGAAGAAGAAGAAGAAGAAGAAGAAGAAGAAGAAGAAGAAGAAGAAGAAGAAGAAGAAGAAGAAGAAGAAGAAGAAGAAGAAGAAGAAGAAGAAGAAGAAGAAGAAGAAGAAGAAGAAGAAGAAGAAGAAGAAGAAGAAGAAGAAGAAGAAGAAGAAGAAGAAGAAGAAGAAGAAGAAGAAGAAGAAGAAGAAGAAGAAGAAGAAGAAGGACACTCCCTTATGAACAATTTTACACCCTTTATAAATCGTCAAAACAGATGTCTCTTCCTGGGCTTTGCTTTTTGGTCCAGTGGCAGCACCAATAACGATAGTGGCTGCCTCGATTCCTTGATGTAAAAAAATTCTTACTGTATCTACAGTATTTTCATCTAGCAAATTGCCGCGGAAATGATCAGCACTGGTGTCCACACGGTCCTTGTCCATAGTAAACCGAACATGTAGGCCTAGGCGCTTGTTATAGGAAACCTGTACGATTGAGACTTAAGCTGACCAGACCAATTGCAACCTTGGAAATATTATGAATCAAACGATTATGAAGATATGTTACTTTATGTTACTTTTAGGAGCAAGACATTATGAAGTAGGTCTACCATTTACCATGTAGCAGTAAAGTCAAGCTTTGCTAGATGACACCTGATGGGATGCTGCTGACATTTTGATATAGTCATTAAATGAACACAATGACCCAGTTCCAGAGGGATCTGCATATGGTTGATTGGCCAACTGAAATGTTTTATCATAAACATGTTCAAAATTGGAAAGGCCAAAAAGCATAGGCCTAAAATGCAGTGCTTTAAGTACCTCAAGCTGCAAAGGTGGGTGTGAACCTGTTTTTTGATGGTGCTGTATGTAACTCGAGGCAAAAATTGATGAAATTTGAGGAATTGCTTGTGAAAAAAAAACAACAACAAGAACAACCCGGCAAAATAGGCCTAAATCACCGCATATAGAAACTGGACGGGTTTGGGGTGATCAACTAACGTTAAACGGACGTGATTATACGTAAGGGAGGAAAAACTGACAAACTCGATTAAAAGGGTATGATGGCACATCTAGTATATAAGCGTTGATGAGGAGTGGCGTCCAAAACAGACTCAGCAATACGAACTCATTTTCATTAATGGTGTCACTCCAGTTACTTCTAGATTTGTATATATATTTTCCTGTTTTGCCATTTGCCTAAAAACTGTATAGAAGCATGTCTGGGGGGAACTTTAGACCTTAATTTGTTCAACAGTTTTGGCTTTGATTTTTCTCTTTTTATTCACAAATTTTTGTTTGTTTGCACTACTCTCAACCTTATTATACCAAAATATCGCTCAGATAATTCTGAACTCTGTCAAAATGTAACTTGTGGGAGGGTAAAATAAAGTTTATCACTGGGTGTTGCTTCTCTAGATACCTGATTTATAACAATATTATTTTCAATTTGGGTTCGTGTCAGTTCATACGTGCATTCCTATTAATAACCATGTAAGTCAATGGCGATTGCAATTTAAATTTATATTTTCAACTTCTCCACAACTGTCAACCAGATTCACTTTAAACCTGGTTGGGATGTACGCTGGGGTGGACTTCTATCAAGTTTGTTCCAATGGTCATACTCCAATGATTTTTTTTTTTTTTTCAAATTTTCTTGTTCCCCTTTCAGAAGATTCTGAACTAAATCTTCTCCGATACAGCTGAGTTAATTGCTTTGAAATTGCATAGAGAGATTTATAGGGACACGTAGAACGTCATTTAAGAATTTTGTGGGTTCCCATTTTTCTCCTACATTATAGGTTTAATCCCTGTCGTACCAGGAATGTACGATGCCTTGATATCCACCATATTTGTTCATTGCATGGTAATGCTGGCATTTCCTGATTTTCAAGAAATGTCCACAATTATTCAGGGAAATCGGTAAGGCATGTGTTCATGTTAGCAGCAGTGATGATGGTGTCAAACAAAGGCGAACCTTGATATCATTCAGAAGTTCACAGGACTTCAGTCTGCGGAGGAAAGGTCAGCTTTCAAACAAAGGCAAACCTTGATATCATTCAGAAGTTCACAGGACTTCAGTCTGCGGAGGAAAGGTCAGCTGAGCACAGGAATGTAACATTACTCTAGCTTAAAACTTACCTTGGCTTGAGTGTGCCAGTAAATCAGATCGATTGTATTCAGCGTATTGGGGCAATTGACGATGGGAAATAGTTTCTGTTGATCGACTGGTGGATGTAAGCAGCTGGAAGGGAGTGATTACACTATTTGTGAAAAACTTAGATGTATCCAGTATAATCATTTGAAATGTTCTGATATAATCTCCTTCTCTGAAATTGTCTGACTGATAACTCCCCCCCCCCCAAAAAAAAGACTTCTCTTAACCTGCTTTCCATCTTATTTTACTTCGCCATTGCCTCAATACCTTAGGCGGCGGACTGCCTATATTAGCTTGTCTGTCATTTGTAGTTGCCAGGCGATCTAATCTGGTGATGTTCAAATACAGTGGTGTGAAATTATGCTTCACAGCAATAAATTCATCTTTTAACAAATTTCCATCCGTCGTGACACAGGCCGATGATATCCCTATCCAGAAGAAAGTACCTTAAAGCTTGTATAACACTACAGGCCCGTAACCCAAACTAGTAACGTAAGTGAAATAATTGAAAAAGTAATTATCAAAAAGGTCCTGATTTTTTTTCAGGGACAGTGTATTAGTTTTTTTTCATAAATCGGGTTTTATTCACGAGGGACCCCTCCCGTTACCAACTTCTCATCCTGTACCTTACATCTATGTGTAGGTTGAGATCGGCAAAAAAGGTGCGTTTGGTGTTTTTAAACATAATTAAGCCATTAACCAGGCTGTGAAATGTTGGGTTGCTTCAAAAACTTCAGATAGGCAGGATTCACTTGGAATGTCCTTTCGTGGTCTTGAAATAAAAGACTTCAAGACGTGGTTATGCAAGGCTAATCTTCCTCTTGGGGAAACATACAGGCATGCATTTTCCATGGCTCTCTTTTATGGCTTTCATTGACTTCATTAATTAATTAATTATTAATGACATTGATATCTGGTCCAATCTAGAATTAAACTGTTTTTGGTGATACAACATTTTATTGATATATCTTCTTATTGTGTTTGAACTTTTTGTTCCGATTTATCCTCATCCGGCAAATGGTCTATGGATTAGCGGGTAACTTTTAATGGAACTGACTATCTTTTTATTTTATTCCTGGGTCACACATTCACAATTGTTACAACCCCAACATTTGGAATTAATTTTTGTTTGTATTTGAGATGGTAAGATGGACGTATAACATCAACAATATTGTAACTGAAAACGCAAAACTGTAAAGTATAATAGAGAGGGTCAAACTCCATCTCGACCATGCTACTCTTGAAGTCCTTTCACTGCTTGGTAAGGCCGATCATGGAGTATGGAAGGCCTCTTTGGAGCTGCTGTGGTGTTACAGGTGTAGAAAATGGAAAGGGATTTACTTTACTGCTGCGGAATTATAACAGGTTCCATTTTCCTCAAATGCCAAATTATATGTCGCGCTTGGGTGGCAGACGTTACCCAAACTACAGAAAATTGCTAAATTAACCCACATGTACAAACAATTGGTCAACAGTTTGGTTCTTAGGATTTTTCTCTCTATGGTTCGTAGAATTTCCAGTCCTGAAACGTAGTATACACACAGAGTTTCGATCAGCCTCACGTCTGAGTTTGAAATGGTTCTTATAATTTTGCATTTTCCCTTCCATGATTAGACTCTGGAAAAAGTTCCCATAATGATCAGAAAATCTCAGTCCTTAGCAGGGTTGAATAAAACTTCATTTCAGCTCGACTTGCATCAACGGGTATCAGCTGAGTGGCATAAATTACATATGCATACCTATACAGATTTGATATACTCCTGTGATGCTGACCAGATACAATATTGTCAGATATAGTTATGGCTGACTTTGTACTTTAGTGTTTCAGGATTGAGGTACACTATCTGTCTCTATTTGATGCAAGCCCTTCTTATTGTTCTGCTGGATTAACACCAGCTCAGTGGTTCGCCAATCACAAACAGCATGTTTCTCCTCTGCACTGGTTGTCCTCTTCCTTAATGAGTGAAATTTATATAGGATTTGCCCTTTCTCATTCTAACCATCCATTTTATGGCCAATTTAAAGTGTGTCCAACAAATATTTAAACTAATATCAAACTTCCACATATGAAACACATTTGTGCTACGCTGACCTCACTTGTACAGAAAATATTGGCTTTTAAGCATTTACGACATATTTTGGTCCATATATCGCATGATACTCAGGGTGACGCCACCCAATTTTGACAAGTTTTTCCTTTGTCCGTTTGACATTGGTTGACTCAGAAATTACTTCCTATAGTTTTGATAGTCTCTATTGAATTAACCTATCTGTACAAAGACAACTGTGGAATACTGTTCTATGTGCGTTATTATTTATAGCAAGAGTATACATGAATCTTTTTAGGTGTTAATAAAAAGGATTGGCATTGCTACCAAGTATCATCATGTTTTGACAAAAGAGTCTTTGAAAAAAGGCTTTCACAAACTTTCCCCATTTCGGCAAATATATTGCATCAAAAAGGTGCGTTGATCATACCAAACCGACCTAAGTTTTTATACCCTTTGTAAGTGCAGGCAGTTATGTGGGAGTAACTTGAAAACTAGATTGTTTTCACAAGCAAACGTTTATGGACAGATAGAGGATAGACAGAAGGGAGGATGAAATGAAGGACAGATTGACAAGTGATGAAATTTGCTCCAAGACCAGCGGTCACCAGAGGTACGAAGTGTACACCCTATGTACAGCTTGGTAAGATTATTTAAACCTTGTTCTTCGGAAAAAAGTTTGTTTTTTCTTTCTTACCAAGATGTATATTGGTATGGGGACTTTAGAAAAGAAGCTCAATCAGCTCAACCACTGGTGACACAAGTCGGCAGGTATAACCAATGACTCTTGCAGATGACTATTCTGGTGCCTGATTGCCCCACAAAAGCGCAACCAGGCACCTTGCTTAAACAGACAATTCATTATGCTTTGTTTGGAGAAACAAAACGCTTTTCTGAGAGGTAAAACATATAAGGTATCTAAGTTGTCACAGTAATTTTTCCTAATGCCCCTGTCATGTGCAAAATAGGCTGTTACTAAGAAAATGAGGGATATTGTCGCAGAGTTTATGGGAATTGTATTCCTGATTTCATTTGTACATACAATGCTATTGCGCAGTTTTGATCATTTATGTAATCATACTATCTGGCCTATAATTAAGTTTTTAAGTAATTAATTCCCCTGAACGTGATCCACTTTTAGGAAGATGATTTACTTAGTAGCTCAGGACAAGTGATAGACAATCCATCTGACATTATTCGAGTGGAAGATATCAACAAGAAGAAACTGCAAGGAAAAAAAAATTGCTAAATGTATACATATAGGCACCTAAATTCTACAGCAAATTCACCAGCAAATAAAATTTTCAGCAAATAAAATCTCGCTACCTTTGCCATAAGCCCAATGTAGACCATTGATGCTCTGAAAATTTTCTCAAAATGTATTGCAGCATATACATATGGCTGGTTATATATACAAGAGTCTACTATGACTGGATATCGCATTAGCATTATTTGTTCGTTGTTATTGTTTACTGACAATAAAGTTTGGTCCATGTTTTTACATTTCAATTGAGCACTAGTCCAGGTGCCTGCAGTGGTAATGTTGTACAGGTGTTCAGCATAATTCCATAAACCAGTCTTTTCTGCTACACTGTGTACCAATATGCCTGCATTGGTTGCTGCATAGTGGTGATGATATGATATTTGGTCATATGTATTGCGTTTCTCGATGTCCATTGAGGAAATTCTAACATGCAGAGGAACGCTGGTATTAATACTATCATGATTATAGTTTGACAATATTTTAATGTTAATGTGGAACTCAGCACATGTCTCCACTTTAAAACACGAAGCCTGTCCACTTGCAAATTGTCCACTTGTGTAAAAAAGAAACAGAGTAGTATTTATAGATGTCCATAGGTATTTGACAAGAGGTGTTTTCGTAAGTATCAAATCTGTAATTTCAAGGGCATATGTCGTATTCAGAATAGATATTATTCTGACTAGAATTCTAGACAACCACGGAAAGGTTTTTCGACGCTGCTTTTCTTTTGGTGAAAAGTGGAAACTTATTTCATCAATCACCGTTGATACATATATATCTACGCACATAAAACCACATGGTAGATATATGGGGTATGAACCAGGCAAATTAATATGACGCTGACTACATTTCATGACACTGCTAAATGTAAACCTCATTGTTGGAAAATTATATTGGCATGTCAATTGAAGTTGTACTTTTAAGCCACTAACCAGACTTTCACTACTCCCTGATGAAGCAAGGGCCTCTTCCAAGTAATCTGGTATTATCTTCAATGATGTCGCACATTTCTTTGTCAAAGTTACCCTTATGAGGTTTTTACCTTCCAGTAAAACCCTCTCTCTTTGCAGCAGCAACTTGCTTATGAATGTTATATGTATGTTCATGTCCTTGGGGATCGAAATTGGCAGTTTATCTCTCTCATAAAACACGGTTGTAGATGGAAATTCCTGCAGCATGATACAGCTTGGAATACGTTTTGTGATGAAGTAACGAGATATAGACTTAGATTCCATAACTTTTGCCTCAATTAGGTTTGTTTTGAAAGTTCGGGGCTGTGATAATATTTGCACCATTCCAAAACAAGGTGTCATGGAAATTTTCATGGAGGTTTGCCATTTATAACCTTTCTGAAAAGAATAAAACAATGTGTTGACAACTTTTTCAGAGAATACGAAGTATGACCACATAGAATCTGTTGAGGATGGCTCACAAATGGGACCAAATTTGACTTCTTCACGGGATGCATATATATTTCCGTCCAAAAAAATTAATCCCGCATAAAAACACCCATCCTCAGTATGACCATTGTATTTGTGCCTGGTTATATCAATTCGGATGTACATGCTTTTCTGTTTGGTTTCGAAAATGAAGTGATACATATAATTATAATTGGTGTTTACGTAGTTTAGGTGGGATAAGTTGATATGAAAAAGGTAAGCATATGTATAATGCAAACCTACGTATATAAGTGAATTGCCATCTGATACAAGATTCAGCTGTTTTGTAAAAGTGATAGTTGCGGTGATGCTACATAGAGTGTACATACATGGGCAGTGGAGATGCAGTATGGTGAAAAAAGAGGTAATCCTTAGTTGCTTTTGAAAAAGCATATTGATACCCTGTGTCATGCCTTGTAAAGACTTGGCGACGTAGTGTGGCCCATCATAGAGAAACAAACATCCTCGTGGGCCAACACTAATATATCCATACATTTTAATAATATGTGCGACAAACTCATTGGATTTAAAACTCCACATAAACCTCATACTCCAGCGTGCACTGCCCCATACAGGAGATCTGTCGGGCATGACAATTTTCTTATGTTCCAATTTGGTAAATTTATGTTGTACTGAGTGAACGTAACACCTTCTTATAGTATACAAAAGATTTACCGAATGATTAAAACCCTTTGGTGAATGATGTGCTAAAAGGAACGAAACGCTAGCAATGTGGGAGGAAGAATATATAGTTTTGTTGAAGACTCTTCCACAATATCGTGTGATAGCTTGTAACTGTGGAGCTTTTTGCATCCAAAGTTCTAAATATCCATATGAACAATCGACTGCTTGGATTGACAGTATCAAAGACATAATTGTTATCTGTATCGAAAATTGCACCAACACTGTGAAAAAGTAGGCCAGGTAACTTGTGGGTAGCAAATATACTTTGAGAATCCCATGGGGTTGATGACTAAGTTTCACTGCACCATTCACATCAAGAATTTTTATCAATTTTGTCCTGTACACATTTCTTGTAGAATCGGACATGTACCCAGGAAATCTAGACATATACCACCACAGTGCGTCCGACGTAGGTACAAAACCTTTAGAATGACACTTTGCAATGGCTTGACTAACTGCATACATTACGTAGTGTGCAAAAGGTATCTCCCTATGAGTGCGCTTAAACAAATTTTCCTTAACTTGATAAATAAAGAAATAACTTCTTTTTGATATTGGGGCAATGAAAAAACAAAATTGAGATTGGTAAACCCAAATTTCGACCTTCCATGAGAATGTCAGGAGAAAGTGTTGTGATGGTAACCCGGTGGTTGCATAAATCAAACCGTGTCCTTCAGGTTGTAATAAATCAATTATTTTTACATAAGGATCCACAGACTGCCTAAAATACTCAAAGTATCTAAGAAAACCAATTTCGATCATATAATTGGTTGGCATATGTATTGTGTATTTACATGAGGAACAAACAAAGAGGGATTTCTTTGGATCACCGTGGAAGTATGCTCCACCTACAGGACTGTTCATTTCAGTTGAGAACAATAAGTTGTCCACAATGCCATCTGCAGCTGCTCCTGTATTGCCAGAACAGGTTTCAAAAAATGGGTCTTTTTTGGCGTTATGTTTATAATTAAAGGGAGTAGCGACATGGTGTATCTTTCTCCAGAACCAGTGATGATCTATGCAGATATGAATGGACAAAAATTTAAGTAACACTAAACGACTCATGGTCGTTCTTACACAGAAGTGCAGCAGTATATCCATATACATATTGGATTTCAAATAATTGGTGCTGTTGAATATCACATCCGTAAATTTCTTTACTTTGAACTCGTCATGTGCGCCAGTTTGAAATGGCTACATCCTCCCTGTTGATGTCACAGGCCACATGTTAGGCGCATGGAGCAGGATCCACTAACACACATACATACATACATACGCACATACATAAATACATACATAAAGTGTGTGTGTGTGTGTGTGCGTGTGATCAAAATATTTAGTACCTCTAAAATGTCTGTGTCTGTGTCTGCATTTGGTGTAGTGCTTTTGTAAGATTCCTAATTTACCCATGGATTGTGATACATGAATGCATACTGCTTTTAGCTTATAACGCATGCTTCACATATATATGCGCATGCACCATGCTATGGAATGCTTGATTTGCCTGTCGCAGGTTGGGTAGTTGCAGCAGTCTCAATTAAGCTGTGCTAAACTTGATCCAAGAATAAATATTTATTCCGACGTGTTCAAAACTCGGAAAATCACCACGTTTTAACACCTTATCGGCTCCAGGTCAGGCAAATGATTTCTCGCCATCTTTACTTTAACTGCTTTTCCTGTAACATAGTTCCCCACAAACAGCTGGGCGGCGCATCATCAAGTGGAAAGGAATACCATTAAACAAGTGATTGTGACGCTCGAGCAATTTTATGTGACTCGATTTTTCGAGATTTTAATTCAAAACAAAGAAACAAACAAATAAAAAACAACAGCACGAAAGGACAAGCCACCAAAAAGAAAGACAAAACCAAAGCCAAAATAGTGATAAAAAGAAACGATAAACACAAAAACAGTATAATAAATATGCAAATACTTTTTATTTCAAACAACAGGACTGTGACCTTTCCGGGCCCAGCTGACCTTACATACACAGACAGAAGTGGTCCTCTAAAGGTCAGAATGATAAAAGTTATTTAGGTCTGTCATTACTGTGACTACCAATAGTAAGCAAAAAGAATTGTAGTGCAACTTGTTGGGCATTTTAAGATCTATTGTTCCCAAAAAGGCTGCCTGTGCAATTTCAAAGCAATTCAGCAAGCAGTTCGAGAGAAGATTTCACTGAAAACTGCAATCAGTCATAAAAAGTCTACCAAACACTGAAGCATGACCATTCGAAGAAAATATTAGAGATCAGCCTGACCCACACCAAGTTTGAAATGAATGTGATCGAGGGTTTTGGATAAGGAGTAGAAATGTGAATTGTCTTTACAATTCCCATTCACCTGCATACTACCTGCCGGCACCTAAATTGATAGAAAATATTAAAAATAACAAGGATGAAGAGTATCACCAACTTGCGAGAAATTTTGTTTAACCCTCACACAAGATACATTTCAGGCACGTTTGATAACGACCTCAGTGATGATTTCCGAGATGTCCAAAATTGCAAAGACACACAAAATGTTGTTGAAAAAAAGAAAAGCTGCAGCACCACTTAGCGAACAAATTAAGGTCTGAGGCTACCCAGATGTGTCTCTGTGCAATTTCGAAGCAATTGGCTTTGTGCATTCGAAGAAGATTTTTCAAAGAAAAGAACACAACAAAACACAACAAATCACAACAATTCCAAATGTTACTGGGGCCAGGCCAATAAAACATCTTTGATAGAGAGCCACCTAACATGCACATACAAAAATTCATGTTCACTACTACGAGAATAGATTAATGTTATCCAAAAAAACCCACACATGCCCACGCCCCTTTTATGTAGAAGATGCATAAAGATCATTCTTAGTGTAAAATATGTTAGACATTCATAGAATGCTTCTGTAGAGAAAACGGCGCAAGCTTCAGTTCAACAAACATAAACAAGCTTACTCACAAGCGGATATGTTTAGTACCTCTAGCATCGCAAGATCAAAAGAGGCAAATTTCACAGAGATGCAAAACAGAAGGTATAATGTATTTATTGTATAAGTTTCACTATTGTAGGTAAGGAGGCTCTAAAGGTATGAGAGATGTCCGAAAATAAATATGTTTGGGCCCGTTCTCTTGAATATTGATCAAGTCATCAATAAGGTAGATTACAGAGCATGAGGTAACAATACATCTTTGGCGTAAATTTCATTATGGTATGTGGAACGGTTCTGCATATTTCATTGTAGATAATGGAAGGACAGATAGACATGCATATAAGCTCTTACTCTGCCTCTTCCTATGTCCCCTTATGCAACCGTCGGAATGCAAAAAACAAATTTCAACTCAGTTGTCATGTTGGCATCATACACACAACTAAACTGCCCAGATATAAAATGCCCAAACGTTTATGATCTAGACGGTAAAAGAAAGAAATATTGATTTCATATGCTGATAGATGTACATTGGCCTACATCATCTTGAACACCTGACTTACAGAGTCAAATGATATTTTATTTTGAGCCTTATACACTGCTGGTGGTCATGTATATAAGATAAACCATATAGCTTTTACTTAAGGCTAAATCAACTTGCTTACATTCGGTAGGCACATGAAGGTCACAGGTGCGAACTTGTGACAACTAGAAATGTGGTATTCTCATATCCATTGTCGACTTCCTAATATATTCTCATCTGGATACACAGATGTGCCCATTTCACAGTTCTGTGGACTTAACAAAAGCCAGATTACGTAAAAAGCCCTTAACACCCCCTTTGCCTAAATTAAAGGTTATATTTTCCTTACTATTTGTACCACTGCACTGAGAAAAAGTATGCTTTTGGATTGCTTGTTTGATGCTTTTTGTCTGAATAATTGTCAACGTTTTTGATCGTTCCTTGGATGGTGATTCTGTGCAATATCCCAATATGTCTTCAAATCTTGAAAATACATTTTCCAGGAGTGCGTGTGATTTGACACCTCTGGCTTGTTTTCATTTTTTTATTTTTTGAATGTCTTGGTTTCTTTTCTCATTTTAACATACACGCTGGATTGTTATGTCAGCAAACTACAAATGAATTGTTAAATCAACAAACTACAAATGTATTGTTATGTCAGGAAACTACAAATGTTGACTTAAATTAACATTTCTCTATGCGACAAATGTCTGGTATGCCCAACTTGCATCGCCAAACGTTTGCATAAATTTGGTTTGGTTCCTATCTCTATTTTTTCATGCGATTATAAACATGCAGATTGAATCGTGGTTTTCACGAGATACGTCGCAAATTTCGTCCATGGGTACACTTTTTTATCGTGACTTGTTAAAGTGTTTATGGAATCCATGTAACCTGATGGAATGTTTTGTTAGTGAACCTTTGTGAATAAGGTGTTTGATCAATAAATAAACATATGATCACAGAAATCCTTTATACATTTGCATATCATAATGACAAACCTATGATTCAGGTAATATTTGTGTCACATTATAAGCTGTCAAAAAGTCACCACTTGACTCACAACGAGTCATGAAAAGTATCATGATATTATATCAGAGTTCTTGCCAATCTTGGCCAATTATTTTGTTCTCTGTGTCAAATACACTTGTCATTCAGAGGAAAATACCACTAAATGACCAAGTTAACTGTTATTTTTAACATCCTAATCCGACTTAATAATGCGCGTAAGTCCATTTCAAACTGTGTGCTGATTTTGTCATATGATTAACGTTTAATAATAACTATAAATTATACGTTAGATGGGAGTTATTGATTGTGGCGTAAACCTCCAGGATAAAACTTAACAGCCACCCACTTATGCTTTGCAGATTAACTGAAATTCAGAATATTCACAGGGGCACATTAAAACAACAATTACATTTCATCGCTGCAGGAACATATTGCACAATATGTGAAAGTATTTGCGTATGAGAATGCGTCTGTCGGTTTTAAGGACATTCATTTATGTTGCTATGAGCTATACTGTTTTTGTCATATATATATACTAAGATACAAGGTGTACACCATGCACATGAAAAAAAAAAAACAAAAGAAAAAGAAAAACCAAAAACAAAACAAAAACAAAACAAAAAACGAAAACAAAAAAACAAACAAACAAAACAAAACAAAAAAAACACAAAAAAACACAAAAAAAAACAAAAGAAAAAGAAAAACCAAAAACAAAACAAAAACAAAACAAAAAACGAAAACAAAAAACAAACAAACAAAACAAAACAAAACAAAACCAAAAAAAAAAAAAAAAAAAAAAACACCCCCCCCAAAAAAAAACAAAACAAAACAAAAATAAACCCTTTTTGCCTAATGATCATGGTAGAGATGTTTAAGTAATCAAATGTTTAAATTGTAAAGGGTTTGCTCAGTCTGGCTAATATATTTTTTTTGGAAAGTTTAGTTAAATGTAATGTTTGGTGTTTGTCTGAGACATCGCAAAAGCCAGAGAACTTAAATATTATTAATAATGCCGTCCTCTCAGCATCTGACAAACGTAAATATAAGGTTTTTGCCAAGTTTGGAATGTGTGACGTTGATGGTGATTGCTCTTCATGCCGTTTGGATGAGTCCCTGTAGTGGTGAAAGGAAATGTTAACCTAGGCTCCTACGACCTTCTGTTGGAAAGCAACCGGGCATTAGCAATTGCAAAATTGAAAGGTGAAACTATACATATTGTTGTGTCTGTTTACATGCCATTTTACGACCGCAACAAACCTCAACAAACGGAAGAGTTCCATTGTACATTAGATGCTTTACAGTCTTTTATAGATGAAAACAGTAATGTTTGACCTATTACATTTTTTGGATATTGAAACTCCCAGCTTCCACGGAAAAGTCAAATCACTTTGCGATGGTATCGAGAGAAGGGCTTTACTTAGCATGGCCAGATCTTGTATGATTTTCTAGTAACCAATAATTTATCGGTATTAGACTTTTAGTTCTGGAAGAGGGGAACCTTGTCGACCATTTACCTTTATGCTTTGAGGTACGCATAGCCGATGTAGAAAGTCTTAAAAAGAGTGCATGTGTGGTTCTGCCTCCTCATGGGGTAAAGTCTTGAAAAGAGTGCATGTGTGGTTCTGCCTCCTCATGGGGTTATCCCAAATGGGATGACCCTGTGAGGAGGCGTAGGAACAAGTCTGCTCCTACAGAAAAAATTAATTGGATACCATTTATAGATGTAAACAACCCCTGTGAGGACTTGCAAGTGTAGCTAATGAGTACATACAGTTTATTAATAATGCCATACACCATGCTACACGTTCTGCTGGTTGTTTCCGTAAGAAACATTACACACCAAAAAGCTACTGGTGCCCTGAACTATCTAGATTATGCGATAGGAAGAAGTACTGGTGAATGTTATGGAATGATAACGATCGCCTAAGGTCTCGCCCAGCTTTTGAGGCATGAAAGTATGTTACCAAGAAGTTAAGGCGTTTAATAGGTAATGTATAAGAGATCAAATCATGCACAAGTATTGTTCTTTTTATCCTCTTTTACAGCAACGTAAGTTACCCCAATTTTCGAATAAACTTAAAAGACAACTATGAAAGCAACCCAATTTAACTTTGGATGTGAATATATTGGCGGATTATTATTAAGCATATAATGGGGAATGCTGAAGAGAATTATGACAATGATATTCGTAATTTTGTCAATGATAAGTTCCTTGATTACAATGATATCAACCCTGGTAAACACATTTCATCAAGCGATATAAATTCTCTGTTTAAGTCTCTTACTTTAAAGAGCGCCCCTGGTAGAGATGGGGTCACGGCAGAACATATTATTCATGGAAACAATGATATATTACGGACACATATGTCTGCTTTATGTTCGCATATTTTTAATTACACTGTTATCCCTTTTGTCTTACAAGAAGGCGTTATTGTACCGATTCTTAAAAAAAAGGTTTAAATACCAATGACCAAGCCATCTACAGACCTATAAATGTGTGCTCTGTACATTCCAAACTGCCTGAGTTGTGTATACAAGCTCCTGATACAGCAACTGACAATCAAATTGTCTTTAGTGAACGGAGGGGCACCGCCGTATGTAATGTTTTATTAAGTTATATTATATCCTTTTATAAGGCCAAAGGGTTTCCAGTTTTTGTTTGCAGTCATGAGGCTGAAAAATGTTCCCACAAAATATGGCATGAATGCCTATTTCAATACTTACGGGGAGCCATAGATGTCACTAATTGGGTACTTCTTTTCAAATGGTACAAAAACTTATTTGCTGTTGTTGAATGGCAAAATTCACTCAGTGATCGTTTCCATGCATATCGAGGAACGCTTGAGGGCAGTATCCTGTCCCAGCTCCCAATGACTTTATTGATGGTCTGTTGTCTTAATTACAAAGCGCCAATTACGGTGTCCGCATTGGAAATACAAAATTCAACAGTTTTGCCTATGCAGATGATATAATCCTAATTTTGTCCACGGTGCCAGGTTCACAAGCACTGATTAACATTTAATACTTCTTATGCATATGCTGATTACTGGAAGTTTTCTTTCGGTCATAGTAAATTCAAATCCATGATTCCGGGGGGATCATAAACCTCTCTCCCAGACCAACAGTAAATTTTCTTTACTATGGTTCTTCGGTAATGAATATCTCGACACCGTGGGCGAAATAAATATTTTAGGGGCCACATTTTCCTCTGCTGGATCTTATACTAGCCAAGTGAATAACAGATGTGCTGCCACCAGGCGCGCAATCTTTAGACCAGCCGGAGCAGGTATGATGTATCTAGGCATGGGCGCTCAACCAAGGACGTACCTGTGGCAGACTTTCGGCCTTCCATGATTAAAGAATGGCATGAGTTGTATCAACCTGTCGTCCGGAAACTGGAAGCAGCTTTATTCAGTACAGGGTACCATAGTTAAGGCTTACCTTAGCTTGGATAGGCAACATCATCTTACTCCCTTACTACAGGGTTTTAACTTGCCTCCTGTGTCCCATCATGTTAAACAGGATATGCTGTCCTTAATTCAGGGTGCACGGTTGGCGGAGCTGCAACAAGCTCGCCTTTCACCTCTGCGGCCCGGGTTCGATTCACGGCCGAGGAAGCATGTGGAAAGAGTTCCTACCACTCTGACTGTGCACGGTGGTTTTCTCCGAGTCCTTCGGTTTCCTCCACCAAACATGTAGGTAGGAAAGTATACGCCACCATCTGTATCATGGAGAGTGATTAATATAGGTTCGATTCACGGCCGAGGAAGCATGTGGAAAGAGTTCCTACCACTCTGACTGTGCACGGTGGTTTTCTCCGAGTCCTTCGGTTTCCTCCACCAAACATGTAGGTAGGAAAGTATACGCCACCATCTGTATCATGGAGAGTGATTAATATAGGCTTTGCCTGCTTCGCAATCCATGTAAAAGATATGGGTCTATACTTTTTAATTCAGAGGGTATGTCAAGTTAATAATCCTGTCAGTGTTGCTTTGTTTACTATCCGACTATATTATAACAGGAAAACCTGCTTTGGGGCCTTTCTGTGATAGTTTGATCAAAAATGGCATGCCATTAGAGCTTATTTTAAACAGTGTGGTGTGCATGGGGATGGTCTCAGTGGGCTAGTGACGCCAGATGGCGTCACTGACTCATTGGGGTATCTCATTCAACATGTGAATTGGAACAGATTTGGCTCAGTGGAACACAGCATGGCATCTCTTTTTAGTCGTGTATTTTGATTTTCAGTTCATTATGTTCACTAAAACCAATATGATTTTATGAACTCTGATTTTATGAAAGCACGTCTTTGATTCAGTTAATCTAGTCCTTCGTGATCTGTATCATTTAATGTACATAGATTTTTTTCCAGTTGAGCTCATTTCAGTTCATTGTAATTTGTATGTTGAGTTTTATGGTATATTATGCATGTAAGTTTTCCCCAGCAATGGGGGTTTTGAATGAATGGATAGATGATGATGATGATGATGATGATGATGATGATGATGATGATGATGATGATGATGACGACGACGAAGATGATGACGACGACGACGATGATGATGGTGATGATGATGATGATGACGACGACGGCGACGACGACGACGACGGCGACGACGACGACGGCGACGACGACGACGACGACGACGACGACGACGATGATGATGATGATGATGATGATGATGATGATGATGATGATGATGATGATGATGATGATGATAACAAGCACAACAATAACAATGACAACTGAGATTTGCTGGCGGTAGTGGTACTGGAACATAATTGAGACTGGGCGACTCTCATGCTACAGCAGCACATTGGTTCATAGTTTTGTTTTGTTTATGTTTGTTTGGAAATCTAGTTGTCACCTGACTGAGAGTCGTATTAGTATAGAGACTAAATTTTAAAAAGGACAATTCCGTGCTTTTTTACTGCAGAAGTCCAAAATAGAATCATGAGATTAATTAAAATAATAATTTAAGTGTCGCAGTGGCACCTGTTGAAAAGGGGCTCAAAGTGTAGACAAGTCCCAATGCAATTTTAAAACAATGATTGCGAAGACATTTTTTCTATTTTGCCAAACATGAAGAAAAATTAATAAAAAAACAAACAAACAAACTCACAACAGCAAATATCTTAAATACACTCAGTCCAAACCCACCCATAGACATCTCCACCAAATTTGAGGCGACTCTGGGTGACATTTTTGAGGAAAAAATAAAACATATATGTTAATTACTGTAGCAATGCCCATTGACATATAGTAATCTATAGTAATATATTTAACAACCAATAAGTACTCAAAACAAAAATCATAAAAACCTGTGATTAAGACCAACACCATTTAGTAAGCAGCCATGTTTGACCCGTCCATAAGGTACATCTTCACCAAATGTCAGCATAACTGGAGTGACGAGCGTGGAAAAGATGTCACAAATATCACCAACAGCCAAAAACTCATTAAATATAGATAAGCATTGTAGTGCCACCTATTAAAATAGATCGGGTTAAGGGTCATCCAAATTTTGAAAAAATGGCCCTTTGATTGATCTTTACAGAAACCTAAGCAAGATAAAGATAGATTCCATCAGGTATGAAGAAGATTCGTTCTGTACCTTAAAAAAAGTTGCTGAAAATGCACGCGAACAGACAATGAATTGACTGTGATCGCATAACATGTTGTAAGCTCAGCTGAATGACAAGTCGCTGTTCCTCAGACATACAGATAGGACTTATTGGGATACGCAAGGCACAAGAGTTTCCGGATTTGTATGAGTTATGCGGTAATAATCTCACTGCTAGGTCTGCATAGTTGAAAAAAGAGCTAATCCATCACTTTGCGTTATATTTGCATTTGTTTCTTTTTGTCCCCAGCCACTTTCTATAACGTCATTACCCTATTCCCGCAGATTGAACTCTTTACTCCTCATAAGCTAACCTGTCACTGCCCAATATATATACATGGAAGTACTGTTGTCCATATTGCACACATTCTTCTGTAGAATTTTGACATAACCTCTATAAGCCCCAGTAAATTAAAGGGACTTCAGCGAGTAACTACTCAGAACATGTTTCGGAGTCTGTATCCATACATGTCTCTCTCACGAATGGCTCTATTTCTTAAGTTAATATTCAGACAACCCACATAATAATGAATAAATATGAAAGTGGCAAATGATGGATTAGCTAAATAAGTGAAGTTTTGCTTCTAAATGCAAGGCTTCATTGCAATTGACTAAAACCAGACAATATTACTAAATTTGTATAGCACAAACTCAGATAAGAACAATTTGACTTACCCTAGAACCAGTATGTACCCTTTCTAAATGGCTAGCTTATCTTAGTAAAACCACCCACCAGTGTATAACTAAAGTAAATACAAACTGGGGCGTTTTATTTAGTCTTGATCAAATTAACAGGTGCAGCTAGACCACCTGTACAATCCGAGAGAAATCCTAACAAATACTGCAACAATGGACATCCTGCACCAGATATGTAAAACAAACCCCATGATGACACGTACTCGTCACCTTGCAAGTCTCCAAACAATAAAGCTCTATTCCGCTGTTTACCTTTAGTCAACTTTTCAACATAATTAAGTCACATTGCGACATTTGAGTAAAAACTGTCAAATTTGAGGATTTTATGACATTAAGTAAATATGTTACTAGGCATGGCAGAGAAGAATGATAGTTTTTAGCATTTAAATCGAAAAAATGTTATCAAACCATAACTTTTCTTAACCAGATTATAAGTAGAATCAGGCAAGCTTGTAACTGTTCTTGGCTGCTTCTTACTACCAGAAGCCCCTGGAGGTTTAAACTAACAGAAAACAAGCAATCCTAAAATGTTTGAATAGTGAATATAAAAACAGCATGATGCCAAAAGATAACGTTAAGTAGCAAATAGGCAAGTCTCAAATGTGTAAAATCATTACAGCCAAACTTTCTAACAATCTTTGGATATAATTACTGCAAAATGTGTAGGGCATGTCAGAAAAGGATGAAAATCAAAGCTTTAACGTGAAGAAAATGAATCCAAAATATATATATATTTTTTCAAGTACAATTAGACAAGCTTGTAACTGTCGTAGGCCGCTGGTTCTACCAATAGGCCTGTAGATTTAACCTGACAGAAAACAGGGTAGCCTATTATGTATGAAAGGTGAATACTAAAACAAAATGATGAAATTAAATAACAAAGCAAGTCAAATCTTATATCTCCAAAACTATTGAAAAAAAGCTCTCTAACAAGCTCTGGATATTTACAGTTAAATTTGGAGAAATATTTGATCAAAGCTACCTCTTTTAATCCACTTGACTAAAGATTATGGTAAAAAATTGTTCTAAAAATAAAATGTCAAAATTTGCAACAAAAATGTATTATATGCAATGCCTTTCGAAATATTTCTGACCGGGTAAGGATAGCTAACTGCTACAAAGTTAAACTCATCTATTTTATGGTAGACTTCAGAGCAGAACCTGTCATTAGTGATTCGAATATTCAAGTCCAGAAAGAAAATCTCTGAGACAATCTGAAATGTTCATATGTTTGTCAATTTTGCAATACAGTGGTAACACAACAAGAGGCCAGGGATGTGCAACATTTAGGGACTATTCATAGATTTAAGTATATTTAGGACATTAAATTTCTTACTTGAAAAAATAACACACAATTTTCCGATTGCACAAATAACTGACTGGAAATACACAAACTTAACATTCAACAAAATCGTTTGCACAAACAAGTAATTAATATGGTCAGACTCATACACGTTAGAGCTAAGAGTGGCCATAAGTGACAACAACTTGTCAATTATAGATGAAGACTTTGTGGGTCAAGGACACTGATCTACCACAAACAGTAGTTTGTTTTCATTTTTATGTTATTCTTTAGTTAAAAAAACAAAGTGCAGGATACTATCCAATATGTGCATAAAGGGCAAATATGAGGTGATATATTGAGAAATGTAAGCCTGTTTTTTTTCGACAAACGTAGAACATGTCTATGGGATTTTGCTAAGAGAATACATTTTTAAAATCATTTATTTTGTTAATAAGTGCACTCTAGCTATTAACTGGTATAAGATAAGACTGTAGGGAACAGAATAGCATATACCTTTCTGGAACGTACTAAACCAAACTAATTTACCCCATAAACCCCGAGGGAGTGAAGGTATGACATTTTCTAAGAAATAATCCGTTCTATTTGAAATGTTTATAAAAAAGAGGAGTTTCGCAAGTAATATGGTAAATCAATTCCCTATGTTTGAGTCCCCTGTGTAAAACTGCACTGAAACCATAACGGCACAAGAGTTTCATTCTATTCTGAATATGTTTTCAAGGTATTAATTAAGAAAGAATAAGAACAATTTTTTGCCCAAAATGCCTGTGTTGCTACAAAAGTTTTGAATGTTGAGTTCCACCATCAGTGGACAATGATTCTGCACCGCTTTGCCTTTAATTGCATCTATGGCATTGAATGCATCAGTGCCTAAATTTCAGTGGGGGGGGGGGGGGGGGGGGCTCACAATTACCTAATATAATTGGTATAATCCTAACATATTGACTTAATGTATCTCATCAACTGAGTATCAGATACATGTAAGTATATTTTGTTAGTATTGCGGTGACCATATACACATGTATGATACATATATATATATATATGTATATTTATATATATATATATATATATATATATATATATATATGTATATATGTTTTAGGGGACTATTGTTTGGTCTCCTTACCTCTGTGGTCTACCTCAGTCTGTCCTTTATGTATTTGTGGACCTCCCAACGCTGCAGTTATATTTCTGGTCCCGTATGCATAACAGTGGTTTAGCTGTGGGTTGGTTTATTCCAGAAAACAACCATGGTGTAAAGTCTAATTCGTATGCAAAAAGGTGTTGCAAAGTTACCCGTGGTGTAAAGTTACACCTGGTTTAAGAATCCGTATGCAAGAAGGAAGTATAGCTTAATCCATGGTGTAAATGGGCTTAAACTGCCTCAGATTTCTAAACCTGCCAGGTGGATAGTTTAACGAAGGTGTAAGTGCCAGTGGGAGTCAATTTCCTTGTATACGAGGGACCTGTTATGATATGTAAAATAAATAATCATACCACTGTACACTTAGTGAAGGTTCAGATATGGTAAAAATACCAAATAGTGATACCACCAGTACGAAAGATCAGCTCCATTTCGCATACCTTGTGCTGTTACCATTAATTAACAAACTTGTACTGTGTGAACATTATTCAAACATGCCAAATGTTATAGGTGTTCTCTACTTCTTCGCAAGAACCATCACTCAAATTAAGCTTAACATGTTAGATATGTTCCTTGTGGAAGGGTCAAACAATGTCGTTCACTATGTGAAATGCTGCGGATTCCTAATGTTTAACGATTTTTTTTTTTTTTTTCAATTGGCTACTTTTCGGTTAATGCACCTTTCCTAGTGATTACTATGTAAGTCAATGGGCATTCCAATGCTTATTTACATTTTCGACTTCTCCAAAACCGTCACTCAGATTTTCTTCAAACTTGGTTGGGATGTACCTTGGCTGAGTGTCTACCAGGTTTTTTCAGCTGTCATATTCCGATGATTTTTGAATTTTTATATGATTTGTTTCAAAAATCTTTACAAAAGTTTTAACACACGGTGTACAGGCATACCTCAGTCTATGCCAATATTATGCTACTTCATCTCTATGCATCCCGGCGTCACCTTCTAGTCAACAAGACCACCGCACAGACAACATTTGGAAAGCAGCAGGTGGCAAGCAAACAGCTTTTAAGTATGTCGGTCATTAGCAAAAGTTATATGAACTACCCAGTTGAGTGTAGGGAAGTCTCCTTAACAAAACTGAATAAGTTTTAACAAGAAACGTGTATCCATATTGCTGTAATTAATGCTCCCCATAGCCAAGTTCTATATGATGCCAACCCTCAGTCGCTGTCCTCAGGTCCCAAATACCTCAGTATCTTATCTAATGTTGGCTAACTTGCTACCCAAACAGATGCAAATGCACCCCTGTTTTCCAAACACTTTAAAGCACACAGCAAAATATAATCCATGTGAATGAAAGCGGCAAAAACACAGCCTAATATTCAGATTCCATGTGAAATCCATGGCCACGGCCAACGCTGCAAATTGGAAACTCAGTCTATGCAAAATGCTCCAATGATACATGTATAACAGTGTCTCCAGACGGATGTCAATTAATAGTAACCGTTGAACTTTTTTGACTCTTTGACCCTATGAATACAACCATGATGATACATGAAAACAGGACAAAGTCAGCGAACAGTTGTGGGGTATAAATTTATGATTAAATTAAACATTTAAGATTTTGCCCATGCATTCAATTCTACTGTACTCCCCAAAACCTCCTTATTGCAACCACTGTTCCGTCCCATTTTATTTTTGTGTAAATGTACTTCATATGAAGACCACTTTCCAATTAAGACCACTTTTTGATAGTCTCTTGGATGGTTTTAATTGGAAGATTCCACTGTCTAATCTAATTAACTCTTTCAAACCCTGTAATATAAATATGGCAGTGGATACATGTATATTTGGTAACAGTTTATTTATTAGATCTTTGGCAATTTATAAATAAAAAAGATCCCAATGCATCCCACCCCCTTACCAAATAGTGGCAGATAAAATATATTTATTATCCTATCAATTAAAAAAGAGTGAGTTATTACTGATGATGAAAAAAACTAACACTTGAAATTTTAAGTGATATTGAATTAATGTTTTGAAGACCTTTTAATTATATATGTACAATTTACTTTTATTCAGCACTATGGACCTTGAAGATCTCTTGGGTGTAGGCCTGGAGTTTTATAGTGAAAATGTATCTGATCATCAGGGATTGAATTATCAGCAGGAGGAGCATTTGTAGATTTTCCCTGAGTGTGGAGTCTGCGTTTTTTTAATGCCCTTTCTTCTGTTTAGTGAGAGACTGTATCTTGGTCTAAAGTACATAAAATAAATCAATCTAATGATTTGCATTGTAAAATATTAGAAACACTTTTTATTATTAAAACATATACATCCTTAGGGTTTATATACAACTGTTTTATCAGTACTGTGAGTAGAATATATTAATAAATAAAGTTTAGTACGTAGTGTTTAATACAACTTCTAATGCATATATGGTATTTGCATGCCTCATGTACTGCAAGTTGAGGCGTGGCCACAAATTGTGGTTCTCCATTTTAGGCGTGGTATTTCTGTTCCAGCAATATTCTACTTTTCTCACAATGTAACACATTTTCTATTACTTTAATCAGTCCATAGCAACCTGGATACAAAATATTTTACATCCACAGAGGAAAATTTTGCTATATTAGGCCATACATTTTAACAAACACATCAGTTTGAGTCCCTTATATTAACGGTGCTTGCATATACCTTGAACGGTGATTGTTGTTACAGATAATTGTGCCATGTACTGCAACAATTTGCATCAATACTTATAAATTTATTTGTTGGCCACTCAATGCACATGGTTCTGATAAATGCTGAAACATATTACCTTTTGATGAGGGTTTTTCTCTGAGAGATGCTGTCATCTTCTCTGTCAGACTCCATTATTTGCTGCATAGAAGGTGTAATATCATGCATTTTGGCCGTTACGAGCCATAAGTTTGCCTAGACCGAGGTATGCCTATACAGGGTGTAATAGGTAAGTTTAGCATGGGGATATCTTGTTATTGTTATAACGTAAATAATTTTGGCTAGATTTACTTCAAACTTGGTGGGGATGTGCCTTGGGTGGATTTCTACCAAGTTTGTTCAACTGATCACGCTCTATGGATTTTTGGATTTTTTATGATTTTTTTTTTTTTTGTTCTTTTTTGGGACAAACCTGAAAAACTCTTCTCCTCTGAAACTGCTCACACATTTTGTTTGATATCGTACATAGGCACTCCCAGGGACACCTAGTTCCCAATTTGTTCACCAGGTGGCGCTGCAATTTTTTTCTTCTAATTTTTTAATGAATTTTTTGTATGGTTTTGCTATTTTTCACTTGTTCTCAGAACCGTCAATCAGATTAAGCTGAATTGTGATGGATATGTTCTTGTGGAAGGGTCAAACAAAGTTGTTTACTAGGTGGCACTGCTTTGGATTCCTGATTTTTAAGGATTTTCAATTTGGGTACTTATCGGTCAATGCAGCTTTCCTATTGATTACTATGTAAGTCAATGGCATTCTAATGCTAATTCACAGGACCACTGACTCGAAATTTACTGTTTACTTGATAACTTGAGATCTATTTTAGTTAGTACCATGATGCTGCACATGTTAATGTTTCTGTATGAAGGTCATGCTTAGACAGTACATGAATGACCTTGACCTCGTTTCTGGGGTCACAGTGCAACATACATGAATTTTACTCTTCACTAAAACTTGAGAACTTAAACCTTGATGTTGCACATGTTAGTGTTTTTCTATAAAAGTCAGACTAACTCAGAACATGGGTGACCTTGATCCTTTCCCAAGTTCACAGAGCTGCAAGTGTGATTAAGTCTAGGTCAGCTAAGCAACGGCTGTTCGCACAGCCCTTTTGTTTGCAATCAGATTGACACCCTTGGGAGACAAAATGTCGGAAGAGAAACTGAGCCTCACACAGCTTGACATAACAGGAGATTAGCTATGCACAATAACTAATGAGAACCATTAGAATCAATTAAGAAAAACACACCGCTTTATACTTCAAAATACTTCTGTAGCTTACATTGTTTTTATTGTGGAGGTTTGTTTAATTCAGTGTTTTTAGCTTTTATTTCCTATAGTATGGACATTGCTGCTCTTCGGGTATGGACTTTTTAATGTAAGTTCAATAACTGGATTCTTAGGTTTACTTTCTTCTACTAGTACTCTTGGCTACAAAGGCTCGTTAGTACATTTTTCATTGCCCGGCAGGTCATATGGATTTTAGAGTGCAGAAGAAACAAAGATTGAAATGGTATTTAATCGAATGTGGGAAAACAGACATAGGTGACAGGAGGTTGAAACTCATAACTTGAAAACCTTTAAACTAGAACTTTCATATTACCCCCCCCCCCCCACCCCCACCCCCAGTCTTTTATCAGGTGTAGCTTAGTTGTATGGCTTTCAGGTGCTACATTTGCATATGACAGTAGTATGTAAGTCAATGTAAATTGCAATGATAATTATTATTTTTAACAAACCCCTGGTCTCTACCAAATGTGTTCAAATGGTGGCACTCAAATTTTTGTAATGTTTTCCTTTAAAAACTATGTTATTATTTTTTTCTTTAAACCGCTTGGCACATTACCTCGATTACATAGGCTCAATACTGGTGACGCTTTTACCGGTATTTGTTAACCATATGACACTTCATTTTTTTTCTCTCGACTTTGTCTTCGTTTTGCCTTGTTTAACTCTTCTCCAAAATCATGTTTTGTATTCCTCTAAAAATTTGTAATGTACCCTGAGTCGATCTCAATTTTGCAATACTTGATGCTGCTGTCATTTGCTGATTTTTTAAAGAGTCATCTTCAGAGGAGTTGGCCAGGGTCCATGTATATGATAGCGCTGTTGCAACAATGCCAGAAGAGAATGGACATATTTGCTTACATCTCGGTAATGGTGGTTACCATTAAAGAGAGAAAATAACAATTTCTGTTCTTTTGGTGTTCTTAATTTGACCTGGAGTTACCTTGAAAGGTGTATTTGATATATTGCCTTATATCCCGGGAAACATTAATACGAAAATACCTGTCAATTTCCTTTGGTGCTGTTCATTGCAACATGGGCCCATGGCTGCTATTCACTCCTAAAACGAATGTAATTACAGGGTATTCTTTTCATGTTGTTAGTTTAACCTTGAGGAACCCTGAGAGGCCAAACTGACGTACGGCTTTTATCTTGGTAATGCCAGATCCTGTAACTGCATTAAAAATGGTGACTCCAAACATGTACAAGTGAAGACTTTGATATCACAAACAGTGATGATCCTCGTTAATGGCCAGCTTGACAGTGCATATGGGCAATATTGATATCACACATTCAGGCCTCAGAATGCTGTCTTTACTTCTCCTGTTCTCTGAATACCGGGACAATTGATTCAGAACATGCAGACACCAAAAAAAAAAGGCAACTGGTGCTTTTAAGCCGGTCCTCCCATCCTTTGAAATATTCTTCAATACTGCAGACCATAGTGTTTCCAATATATATATGCCTAACTACTCAAAACCCAAATTTTATCATTTCTACCAAAAATAAAAAGGTACCTAGTAGGCATATTATTTTTCGGTTCTCCTGATAAATCAGTCAGCTGAGTTTACATCAAACGAAGAAAGTAGGCCTATATCGTTTTTGTCACATTTATGAATCTGGAACATTTTAAATACACTCTATCTCCATTATAACTACAAGTCGGAGACAATAGTCTGCAGCACAACATAGCCAATGAAGTATTTATCAAATAATTCAGTAAAAACATGACAAGCAAAGACAGCAAGGAGATTCAAGAGTTACCAAAGCATTAACATTCATCTAATAATACGAAGGTGAAGAAACAAATTCACTCCTGACTTGAGATAAACAGTCACCCATAAAAGGCAACTAGTGTTTTTAACCGGTCCTCTCAACCTTTGAAATATTTTTCAATAACCACAGACTATAGTGTTTCCAAAAATATTCTTCTCCAAAAACTTGGTTATCCAATTTGATGTTACATGGGAACATTTGTTTGTTCCTCTTGGACTATAATTTGCTTCTCAGGTGTTTTTGTTATTATTTTATTGTTTTGTGCTTTACTGTAATATTTTAATTTTTCTCATCAAAACATGCTGTATTCTCGTGTTTAACAAAAACATGCGGTATTTATGGTAATAAATCAGTGACCTAAAGCATGGGCAACTGTCATTCCGTCGTCGTCTGTACAGCTGTGTATTTACACAATAAATCAGAATATGAACACTTTAGCTGTTTGTTGATGTTACGAATTTGACACTAGTTTTCAATACAATTAGCAACCACGTCATTCAAACATAGCAGTTTTTTCTATTACACTTTGGCACCAGGATCGCCTGAAAGATTCACACAGACACCACAGCATATAATTCTTGTCATCACTGGCTCAAACTCAAAGGACAACACTTTGTTAAACTTTCATGCCAGACATAAGATCTGACCCGTCAGTTAAAGACTTCAATGTTATGGTCTTATTATATTAACATTATGCAAACTGTTTGGGTACTTTCTCTCTCTTTCTCTATGTATGTATGTTTGTATGTGTGCATGTATGTATGTATGTATGTATGTATGTATGTATGTATGTATGTATGTATATATGTACGTATGTATGTATATATGTATGTATGTATGTATGTGTGTGTACGTATGTATGTATGTATGTATGTATGTATGTATGTATGTATGCATGCATGTATGTATCTATCAAACTAGCACTCAAGTGTTCCCATCAGAACAACATAGTTAATTTTTATTCTTTCTACATGGGAAAATGTAAAGAAAATCTGCAGTAATTCTAACTACTGACCAAATACATATAGCTATATTGAAAATATACGATTATACGTTGCCAGTGATAAACTTTATCAGATGAAATCTGAGATGACTGGGACATAAATTATGACTTATTTTACTTGTATGAAAGGGATACACTTGGATCAAGTTATTGACTAGTATGCTAGTTATATCTTCTTGTTGACAAGAATGGGATTATTTATCAAGAGCTTTTATTTTGTACATACAAAGCACAGTTTATACGAAACACGACGACTTTTCAATGTGCTTGACTCCAAAATGCCCACATTGTAGTTTAATTATACACTTGCTCGATAATTATGTCCTTTATCTTGTATAAGTATGAAATACCAAAAGAACCCCGTCAGATACAGTGTACTCCACGTCAGATTTAGCTCACAGTTTAGCTTAAAACCCAGAACTTGAATCGTACGTGTGTAGTTTCTACACACACCAATTTATATTTTGTGTTGCTAATTATAATGGAAATACATGTATGTTCATATTGATAGATGCACTAATAGATGGTATAGGATATAAATCATAACTGCTTGCTTCCTATTACAATCTTATTTTGAAGTTTTCTTTTGTGATAGTGCTTTGTGACCTTAGGCTACAAAATATACATTGTGTTCAGAATTGGAGAACAAAATGCCTATCCTGCTGATCTTAAAGCAGGGAGGTACATACATGTGCTAATTCCCTTCGAAAAATTATATACTATTGCAAACCCATTTATTTCCAGGGCTCTCTGTATATGTCCCGTTATGACTAAAGTATGATTCATAATGAGAAGACTAAATAGCTGTACGAAAACTGCAGGTAGATGAGTAAACGAGTTTGTAATACATACATATCAAAGAATAGTGTTTTGTTGGTCCTACGACGGTGCTCAAGTGACTAAATTAAGGGGTCTTCTCGCAAGACAAATCATTAGAGACTTAGCAAGCAGGCATATGGAAAGAGATAACGGAACGTCTAAGACACAATTGGACGTGATTTAATCATTTAACCGATCCGTTAACTGCTCTTGGTAGTGCTTATGGAATGATTCAACATTCTCTCCACTTTCATGGAATAAACAGACTACACAACGTAGCAATAGCATTGGGTCCTTTGCACTTTAAATTAAATATTAAATATCACGCTGGATTAGATAACTGGAATTGAGAGGCTGTGGCTTGTACAGAAAAAAAATCATTTCAGCTACCCAAAGTAAGGAGGGAGAGCATTAAATGTAGCACGCAATATAAAATACTTTATTCAACTTCAATATCGTATAAATGTTAGCCACGCTAAATATATATTAGCAAATAGCATCTATAAATTTTAAATTGTTAAAGCTTCAAATCGGTTAATACCTTTCCAGTTACTGACGAAAAAAAAAATACTTGGACCAGTGCCAAGCTCCATGCCTACTGGGTTACAGTGACTCGAAATGTAGGTCACCAAGTAGAAGTTTATGTATTATGTAATGCAGCCCAATTTTAATCTGACGGCTCAATCCTCTTTGCAGTTTATGGGCAAGCTACTCTCTGCCAATACAAAAGCACCTTTTGAAATTTACAGACATGCTGACCTCCAAAAAATAAGACAAGGTCACAGATATTACATGGCATTCTACTTTTGGCCATGGTCCATATGTCCTATAAATTTGGCAAGTCCAGTCTAATAACATTTCCAAATATGAAATTTTACATCTTAAAACACATTTTGGCTCATAATTTCTGTCAAATTGTTGTGGCGCCACTAGTATCATTAAGCTCTTAGATCTGCCCTCCTCCACGATCCCACCAAATTTGGTGAAGATCCGTCAAAAATTCAAGATGGTAGATTCTTCACAAGATTTTCATATTTTGACGCCCACATTACATAATATTGTACGGGGCGCCACCTATTACAAAAGGGGCCTAGATTTTCATTCACCCTATAACGGAAGGATGGATGGACAAACAAGCGGTCGCATAAGGTCTGCGACCTTCGGTCAGGAGGGCTAACAAGAAAAAAAGGTAGCATGATGATGATGATGATGATGATGATGATGATCATGATCATGATGATGATCATGATGATCATGATGATGATGATGATAAAACACAAAAGAGCAAACACAAAATCATACACACTTATTAAAATCCAAATATCACTGGGGGGGGGGGACCATTTAACCATACTTAGCAGAGACCCACTCGAGTTTGATTTAACTATTCGGGATGATTTGATTCAGTTTCACATGGGTACCATCTATGTTTAGAAGCAAGGTATTCCATACCTCTCTTGACAATATTTCAATAGATGCGCTGTTATGCTGCTATATACTTATATTGTTATAGCACTAAATGATACAGAGATCCGAAGTTTGATATCCCATCACAACTTAACATAATCTAATATAATTTTCGCACACTTGTATTATCTTTTGTAAGATTATATTGTAATAAAATGTCATGTCATTGTGTTCAACCCTTTTGGAGAGGAAGTCGAAATAGCCTTCCAACACCAAACTGCATTTCCTAACTTGTGCTCATTGCGCCACCTGCTCGCTAAAATGTAAAACCACGTGACCCCAAGCTACTCTGTTACAAAATATCAACGCAAATGGCCAAGTAATTCATGAGAAGGAATTTGCATTTTTCAACAAGAAAACCCTGCATGAAACAAAATAATTTTTGCGTCGCCATTATCTTTGCAAGTTTCGTAGACCATCAGGCGTGGAACCTGCATGTCAAAAATTGTAGCATTCTATTTTTTTTTTTTGAGAAGTTGCAGATGTAAATCTTTTACCACACACTCTGTTCTGCAGACTGACAAGTCAGCCTGGCTTAAAAGGAAACAGTATTTGCTTACAGGCCCTACGCGCAAGCAAACAAATCATTAGAAAATATATAATAACAGTTTGAACATAATACACTCTTATAGTAAGCAAATGCACATGCAAACATGACCTACTGTTGTTTCTGTGCATACAGATGTATGGTAGAAATAGCACATACATATTTGATATGTGGGTATTTATACACTCTACTTTTATTTAATACCTGTCCATTGTAGTTCTCAGCAACCAGTGTTGTAGTCGGCATTCATTTCATATTATGAGCCAAGTAAAAGCGTCTATGATCAATAATACAGGTTGGTAAAATGTCATCAAATTTATACAAGAACCTTTAATACTGCCTGACACTCGGCAATAGTGTTTGGTGGCGTATGAACATTTGGCGGATAGCTGCGGCGATCAGCGGCATTCGGTGGATTTTGGGGACGAATAACACCTGTTCCTCACCAAACCCGCCGTTTGTTGCCAAAGGCTCTTTTTGTCTTTGCTTGGCAAGGACCGCCAATCGCCATTGAATTCTGCCGATCGCTCCCAGTAGTCAATGGAATCTGCTTGAAAAGCATAGATTATTGGGATGCTTTAATAACAGCAGGCACATGCACTGTGAGTGACCAGTTACAAGTGAAGCCTAGTGCTAAAAATATTGGCGACTTGCGGCCTTTTGAGGTGGTCGGCGGGCCTTGGTCGCGATCTACAAAACCGCTACCAAGATGCGCTGGCCCACACCATAAATGCAGTATGTTGGCTATCTCTGCAGTTGCTCTCCGAAAGTGGCTGTTGGCTGCTGAACCCAGTTTCAACTATACCCAAGTATATGTGTTTTCATGAATCAAGTACATTGTATTTATACAAGTGAGGATTGTTGTACTTGCTGATCATTGAACATTTGTAACTGTTATTTCTTAAAAAATGTTCTTCATATAAGTAAATACATTGAACAAAAGGTGAGTGAGTTTTATAAAATTGTTTCATATGCCTATGCGCGTGGATATACATATACCATAAACAAATGAGCGTCTCACTCAAAACAAGTATTTACACTAGTTGCAACCTATTTAACGCAAAATTAATATATTTACAACAAAGTATGTAACGAGTGTTTATTAGGAGCGTCAGGCGTGGGTGGCTTGCTCATTTCTAACTTTCATCACAAATGTTGCAAATTGAAGGTGGTGTGTATTTTGGTCATGAAGTCCAGGGCTTGTTAACTAAAAGCATAGAAACATAAAAGTGATTACCTTGCTTAATAGCCAATAAGCCGCATTAGGTAATTGTGACCCAATCCCATTGACCTGATAGTTGCCTTTACTGGTGTGAAAGTCATTTCCGCCTGGTCAGCTTGTGGTTTAACCTGTCCGCCACACAACGCAAGCCATCCATAGTCAGTTGCCTCCCACTTGTTAAACTATTCTTTTCAGACAAGAAGGCTGCATACAAACAAGCCACAATTGCAACTAATTCTTATGTTTAACAGACAGAAGGACTTCATGACAGGCTAAAAAATGCACTCTTGTGTTATATAAATGCTGCACTATGTTTGATATTCCAGAAAATACTTCCTTTGCCGGTCTTTTGTGCATCTGCAACAGTTCGATAAGAACTCCAGCCGTTCTATTTCCACTGGGACATTTGGGGGAAGTGGCGCAGATTGTATAAATGATACAGATTTCTTTTACCTTATTTGCAAAAATAATTTCTGAATAAAGCGACCAGCACAACAATCACAGAAGCTATAAAAATATGTAATTAATGATTGGTAAAACGGAACTTATACTGAAATATGCTAAGATTGAGTGACTCTTTGACTTAAGAATGCTTGAGCATCTTGGGACTGCAAGATGGTGAGTTTGCATTCCACTATCAATAATGTATTTCGTGATATCAAGTGGTGGCGATATACATTTTTATAGTGGAGCGTCCTTCATTCACCGTGATAAAAGGTTTACCTTCGATTCGATGCTGTCAGCAGAGATATCTTACTTTTAGTGCAGGTTATTCATTGTCATAAATTTACTTTCAATCTAACTTTTAACATTGCAAGTATAGGAGAGAGCCTGGTGGGTTATGAGACCATAACACATAAGCCTTGTGTGTTATGGAACCATAACACATGTATCCCGCGCACATTGCAATAAGCTACGTCTACCTCGGTTTCCGGAACAAAACATTTGAACATGCTCGGCAAGTCAGTTTTTTGGTCGTTTCTCTTAATTCTATGTATTAAGTTTCCTAATTTCGTGTAATTGAGCAGAAAAAATAAGAGGAAAATGTAAGTATAGGCAATGATGGTCGCTTTTGTGTGTGTTATGGCATAATCACGCACTTGATTGAAGCCGACATCTCTAAATAACTTCTTATTCCAAATACAATATATAAGCATTTGAAACAGAAATAAAAAACAGTTCAGCGGTAGCTTCGAGCGCCGAATTTGGAACAACTTGTGACAAAAATTGAAACTGTATTCTCAAAATCAAATTTTATCAAGAAAAATGAATTTCACATCAACTTTACTAACAAACAACAGAACTCCGCTGACATATACCCTTTCTTTTTTTTTTAATATTTGCCCCCCCCCAAAAAAAGAACAATGAAAATCATGAAAAGTAAAACAAAAAACAAAAACAAAAAAAAACCCATCGATAAAAAAAAAAAAAAAAAAAAAAAAAAAACACAAGTAAATCTGACGGTCTCGTAGAAGAACTCAAACCTGTCAATAAACATTAAACTGCCCATTGACTTACATAGTAATCAATAGGAAAGGTGCACTTACCGATGAGCACCCGAATTGTAAAATAAACGTAAAAAATCAGGAATCCGTAGCATTGACAACGAGTGAATTTTTTGTTTGACCTTCCATGAAGACCATATCTACAAAGTTTCAGCCTAATCTGAGTGACGTTTTTGGAGATAAAGTCATGAAAATAGCAAAAACACACAAAAAAATCATAAAAAATCAAACACAGCGCCAACCGGTGAACAGATTCAAAATTAAGAGTCCCTAGAAGTATTTTAACATTTGGGCCTGCCCCCCCCCCCCAAAAAAAAAAAAAAAAAAAAAACGAAAACAGAATACAAAAAAAAAAAAAAAAAAAAAAAATGGAGCGCGACCATTTGAACAAATCTGCTGGAAACCCACTCAAGGTACATTGCCACCAGTTTTGAAGTCAATGTGATTAACGGTTTTGCAGAAGTGGAAAATATAAATAAGCATGAGAATGCTCATGGACTTACATTGTCATCAAAAGGAAAGGTGCTTTGACCGACAAGTACCCGAATCAAAATAAATAAATAAATAAATGAATGAATGAATGAATGAATGAATGAATGAATGAATGAATGAATGAATGAATGAATAAATAAATAAATAAATAAATAAATAAATAAATAAATAAAATTAAAAAATCGCAGGGCCACCTGGTGAGCAAATAAGAATACGAAGTCCGGAGTAGTGGCCCTGTGTGATATCAAAGCAATAGGACATATTCATATCTAAATGCGGTCCTACTCTAGCACCTATTGAGCAAAAGAGGGATCCACCTGCATCAGGCCAGATTCATACATTTACCATGGTCAAAAATACTTTCTCAATAAAATAAACAACACGAACACAGAATAATCTTGCGCAAATGTATCAACATATATTTGAAACATAAAGGATGCCTAAATTAATTAGACATAGGCTCTCTTTTGGTTGAAAATGTGTTATTTATGGATGTTTATGTAGTATATAATACAGATCTGCCCTTATCATGGAGGAAGCATCAGTCTGTTGCCCTAGCAACACAGGAAGTGAGCAGGATTGCAGTTAAATATGAATATCTCCTATTAGGTGAGCGGTTTTGGAGATATTTAAATATTTGCCCTATCCCAAGAAAAAATCACTGAAGTGTGACCAATTGAACAAACCTGGTAGAGACTCACCCAAACTACATTGTGACCAAGTTTGAAGTGAATCTGGCTCACGGTTTTGGAGAAGTCCATTGTTGATGATAAACAAACAACAAGGGACATTAAGATATGCTCTTTGTTGAACATTGACAGTTATTTCAGGATACATGTAATGCTTTAGTTTCATACTGTATAAAATGGGCAAAAAAAAAAAATGAATTTCAGAAATTTGAAGGACAGCGGCCGGCACACACTGATTTGTAGTGGACAGAAAAGATATATATTAGAACTTTCAACAAAAAGAAAATTGTGTTTGCGTCTGTCATTGTCTTAAGGTTTGTGTGGGTTCAAATGAAATGCACTTTGTACTTGCCAATAGGCGTTAAAATTACTTTTGTTGCTGTGCTCGTGGCAAACACTTTGTTGATACAAATGCCTCTACATTCACGCTGGCGTTTCAGTGAATGCCGAAATGTCATTGGTTGATCCCTTCGTTGTCACCCCTGGGGTCACCTCATTCTCAGGGAGCTGCCATGATTCCAACGCACAAAAACATATTTTCTCATGCGTACATCAAGACAAACTTTGTGCATTTTTTCATAATGGTGGCGTGCGCTTACTGTTAAGTAAATTACAATGTTTATGTGGAGGACATAATTCGAACAACATCTATCTGTCAGAATCATTAGAACTCATACATGTATAACTTAGCCAACATGATCAATTTTTGAAGTGTATTTGGTGTATTTCACATGTTTGGATTTGAAGCCTGATATTTATTTACAATACGTACAGTGTATATGTTCCAAAACATTCATTGACTTGCTTGCTTTGTAATTCCACGAAATGGTTTCTTTGCATGTAAAAAGAAAAAAACCCAAAACATGCTTAGGTGGCCTGGACAAGTAAAAACACAAAAAGGAGTGAAACGCCTTGTTATTGATAATAAATATAATTGCATAAGTCAATAAACTTTGAAAGTAATTACAATCTTTATATATCGATCTTTTTATTCATTTTCATTTTCTTTCGTCCTTTTTACTTTCATTCTTTCTTTCCTTCCTTCTTGTTCATCCCTTTCTCATGATGTGTGCTAAAAAAAACGTTTCCCTGTGCCAGGACCAAGACAGTGCAAATCGACAATAAAAGGTATGTTCCTTGCAATGTTGGAGCATGGAACGGGAACAGCAAAAGCAGGCGTCTGATAGAGAAGTGGAGAAGCAAATCATGGATGCTGGGTTTAAAAAACAAAGTTCCACTTCTGTGAAAAAGCTTTTAAGGAAACTTTAACCTAACTTTCACAGACAATTACACTGACATTGAGGTTTCCTGTTTGGACACTCCGCTTGATCTAGCCACTTATGGATTCCGACACCGCGTTCAAACAAAACAGTACGTTTAAGCATTGTTACATCTAATAGACAGGATACCATGCTGCCGAGGGAAAAACTTTAGTGAGAATATTGCACTATTCCTCAGCAAGGATGCTACTTTTTTGAACCCGAAAGATGACACTGTGCGTGTCCAGTCAAGAAAATGCCAGCGTTTCCTAAATTAAACAGCAATATATGACTCTTGCAGGCCGTGTCAAATTTAAGTGTATAATATGAAAAGAAACAGAAAAGTATGTATCACAACAATACTTATTTCATCACCTAACAAAGTAATGACAATGATGACGAGTAATCCAGTCAAGTGTTGCCAAATCAAACCTGCCTCAGCGTCAACCTGAACCGTACTGGTGCAACTTTTAATTGGGTAAATGTAGTACTCATACATTTAGAAATAGCAAAGGTCAACATATAAAAGGAATCCTTTTAACTCCATCATTGGCACGATCGCTGCACTAAAAATTTCACAGTATATCTATTAAATATGACTATTAAATATGACTTATTGACATCACATACACAATAATGTTTCTAACAGATCACACACACCTACGAACACTCCCACGGGTGTCTGGGTGTGCGTGTGTGCGTGTACCGGTATGCTACTGCACACTCATTTCTTTTCTTCTCACCTCAGGAAACACACCACCTACTTCATGCATAGGACACTGTGACCATGCGTTTATCGGATAGTGAATATCTTACCCGAATCATTGAAAAAAATCTTGCCACAGGCCGCTGAAAATATGAAAACACTGTTTTTAAGTCAGATACAAATGAGCCGGATCGCCGATAGGCGAGGCAGAAGATTGGACAAAAACATAAAACGTAATTAGTATGGCTCTAAGTCTCTGGGCAAAAAGTCCAAAAGCTTACGAAAATCTCAAGACACACGGATATTTAATATTTGCTTCTACTCGTCTGTTACCTGTGCGCAGAAATTGCGTATCACAGAGTTCAGGTCTGAATCCCCGAAATATTTGGGTGGATGCTCAATACTGCAAAATACGCAGGGGTACCTGAACATGGGTGTCATGGGGGGTATCATTATTGCTGAAATGCAAATAGAAGAAGACCTGCGAATGCAGAGGTCTAGTAAGTCTTATAGATTAGTGGGGTTTGTGGACACTGGTAGAAAGGACATTGCCTTTGAGCTGATGAACTGCTTTCACGTTCTGTGTTCTGTATATGCTGTCGTTTGTCACCCTACCCCAAAAAGTTGGAAAACAAGCGTGGCCCTTATGAATCCTCCTCGCATACATATAGTTAAAGAAAGTGCAAAAAGTACAACAGGGACAGTTATTCCAGTTGAAATTGAAATTGTTTAGCTTACAAAAATAACAATGTAAAAACATAGTGAGACAGTTATTTGGTCACGACATCAAATGTTATACAGGCGTTGTGGCTTATTACCGTGCAAATAAAGTGATTAGTGTGTTCAGCGACACCTTCTCTTGGCTCAGGCTTGCACATGATTTTTCTCTTCCTTTAATGCAATAAACCTGTCCCGTTAAACGTTTGTCGTGTTATTACTAGAATAAAATGCTATCTCTTCCACAAGGCGCCTCTCATCACAGCCAAATCTTCAGTCTTTCAAATAAACCAAGCTAAAAGTATTGCTTTTATCCACTTTAATGGGTAGGACGGGTCCTAAAACGTGGATGTTTTGACCACTTGTGATATTTCGACAGTTTTGCGCGGCTCCTGATGGGTGTTTAGATTAATTGGTAATAATAACATTTTTCATGGGTTTGTGTTTTCACTTAGCCAGGCCACGGAAGCACGTTTTGGATTTTTTTTTACAATCAAAGAAATTATTTCCTGATATTACAAAGCAAGCAAGTCAATAAATGTTTTGGACTGAATATACTGTACGTATTGTATATTCATGTCAGGCTTCCAATCAAAACATGGGAAATACACCAAAAACACTTCAAAGATTGATCGTGTTGGCTAAGCTATACATGTATGGGTTCTAATGATTCTGATGGATAGATGTGTTTGAATTGTGTCCTGCACATAAATACGGTAATTTATAAATAGTAAGCACACGTTAACATTGTAAAAAATGCACTAAGTTTGTCTTGAGGCACACATGAGAAAATATGATTTTGTGTGTTTGAATCATGGCAGCTCCCTGGGAACAAGGTGACCCTGGGCGTGACAACAAGGGCATCAACAAATAAAATTTCAGCATTCACCAAACCACCGGCCTGAATGTAGAGGCACGTTTATCAACCGAGTGTTTACCACAAGCACAGAAACAAAAGTAATTTCAACGCTTTATTGACAAGTGCAAAGTGCATTTCATTTGAACCCACCTAAACCTTGATACAATGACAGAAGAAAACACGGGTTTATTTTTGTTGAAAGATCTAACATACAACCTTTTCGTGCACTACAAATCAGCGTGTGCCGGCCGCTTTGTCAAAGCTTTAATACCTTCTTATTTGTATCGGACCAAGGCTTCCCATTTAGCTTAGGCACGTTGCCACAACTCAGAGAGGTATTTACGGGTACAGGCTTCCAAACATGGTCTGAATTGTCACCCACTGAATACCCTTTAAATTATATGGACTGATACAGCCTATGCCGACAAATTCTACAGAAGAACGTGTGCAATATGGGCAATAGTGTTTCCATATTTATTTAGGTTAGACAGTGACAGGTTAGCTTAAGGTGTATAAAGACGGACTGCAGATATATATATGAGATTGACCTAATCTAGGACTTGAAGAAAAGGCTACGGTTTGTTTGATTTTCATTGGATCCCTATGAAACTTGGTGGAAAATAGTTTGGATGCAATTATTTATTATCTGACTAATACTAGTGGCGCTAGCTATAGGTGAAAAAGACATATAACGTAATTTGATACAATTCACGAAATTCAGTGTCTTAGGATATAGCGACGCTAATTTCACCCAAATAATATAAAAATGTGTCATGTGTGGCAGTTATAAACTACATAATATGAATGACTTTGACCTACTTTTTCACGGCCACAGGGTCAATACATTTCCAAAAATGATTTTCTTGTGGTGGTGATTTCATCTGAATATGTGGACACAACTATAAACTAGTAAAGGAGTATTATGCAGATAAAAGTCTCTCCGGAATCATTGGCGGCGCCAATCTTTGTCATTATTTGAATTCACATCATATGTATTACATACACTTTAAATTCGTTATTGTAATAAAAGTATAAGACCTAATATGTCTAGACCAATGGTCAAGTATTGTGAAATCTCGGGTGACCTTAACCTATTAGTAAATGCTATCAAGGACTTAGTTACGGACACTCAATTCAGTACTTGAGAAAGAACCAGGCTAAGGATTCCAAATATACCGCAGATGTGTATAATATGGAGAAGATTCAAACTGCATAGTTTGGATGACCTTGGCCTTCTTATTCAAAGTGATGAACAGAATCAGTTTCAATAAAAGACCTTGCTTTGAAAGCTATTACATCTGACATCGTGGATATATATCTATGTACCATAACAGAAATATTTTAGAATTTTATAACTCTTATTTCATGTCAAGTCGTCCCAACGCCACTGGTGGTTTTTAGTTGAACTTCCTCTATAATATGCATCATAACACTTCGAATTTATTTTTATGTAATGCATCGAATCAAATCCGTTTGATGGCATAGCTTAAAAGCATAAAACCAACCTATATGAAACATTAAGAAACCACAACTGTAAGTGCTCAACTTCGTAATTACCAACAATCTGTACTGAAAACAATATACATACGGCATACTACCTTACTAGGAGACATAATAAAGCCAAATTACATTTTAATTAAGCTCTGCACAAAGGAAGTCTTTGTGAACGAACTGGCACACTTTGGTAGCAGTGCGACACTGTCAAATGTATCTATTTCTTTGTTACAGAACAATGGGGAGATTATTATCATCAATCATAATAATAATAATAATAATAATAATAATAATAATAATAATAATAATAATAATAATAATAATAATAATAATAACAATAATAATAATAATAATAGTGATTTTAACTAAGTTAAGTTTCAGCTGCAGCTTAAACTGAGCTAAGATGAACACAGATGAGCTGAGCATAACTGTAGGCTTATAAAACGTAGATATTCGGGACCAAAATATTTAATTTAGTGACCTGGTGTTACTATGATCCAGTCAAAGTATATTTAAATTCACTGGATCGGAAGGAGAATTTGCTGTCCAGCTCATGGAAAAACACAGACATGCATGATAATGATTTTTGCAATTTTGGCCATGCTAGTGCATTTAGCGAACAGTGCATAATTTTAATCTTGAAAACAGACGGACAACACACAATAGATGGATAACTTATGGTGACAAAAGGCAAGTCCTAAAATGTCACTTGACTGACATATCAACTGGGGCAAACTTCGGAAATCTCTAATTGCGTATGAATTTCTTTCAATGGCATGGAACTCAACTAAATTATGTACATATGCCGAGTTTATATTGTTCATTGCGCATTATTATGATTAAACATTAAAAAAATATCTTCGTTAGGCCTAAAATTTCTGATGTACATGTCCGTTTACCCCACATGTACTCACTTAAAAACTGCATAAAAATACAAAAATTTTCCAATTCATAGCAGGTTCCAAATTTTGATCCATGAAACAATTGCCAGTTTTGCTGTCTGAAGGCTTGAAGACATTACAATAACTTTGGCTTTGTTACTGTGGTCAGTTAGAAACATCTTTCCGCATTTACATATTTTTGATTTTATATAATTCAAAAGATCTTGTTAGAACTGTTGAGTGGTAATGATGATCATTTACCTTTCAAATACATTTCTTCTAGAGATTTCTCCTTTATTCACAACTCTTCCCCATTCCGACTTGAAATGATGTATCCATTCTCTCATATATAAATCATATGAGAAAAATAACTTTCATAGAATGATCATATCTTATGAAAAGGTCCATATTTTAGTTAAGATTTGAATGATGGTCATTCTGCATTAGAATATGATCGGTCCATTGAATTGACATTTTTTTCCAATTTCGGAGATTCCATCTTTAGGTAGACAGTTGGTATTCCAATGGGTACCAAATGTCCACCTCTTTTGTCCAATTCCATTTGTGTCTTTTTGCCCAGAACCACTTCCTAGTAGTCATTACCCTATTCCACAGTCTGGACTCTTTACTCTCCATAAGCTAACCTGTCCCTGTCTAACCTATATACATATGGAATTACTATTGTCCATATTGCAAAGGTTCCTCTGTAACATTTTAACATAGGCGGTATCAGCCCAAATAGATTAAAGGGTCTTCAGCGGGTAGCTTCTCAACATGTTTTGGAGCCTATTACCCGTACATGTCTCTGAGTAGTGGCTCCTTATCTAAGCTAAATATTCAGCAAAGACAACCCACATAATAATGAAAAAAATATGACTGGGCAAATGGTGAATTGGCTAAATACGTCAAATTTGGCTTATAAATGGAGAGCTTCATTATGAAAGAAGATAACCTGTCAAACAAACCATAATTACTAAATTTGTATAGTACAGGTTCAGATAAGAACAATTTTACTTACCCTTAAACCAATATGTACCCTTTCTAGCTGGACAGCTCATCCTAGTTAAACCATCTGCCAGTGTATGACAGAAGTGGAAACAAGCTGGGGCATTATATTCAATCCCAGTGATTGTAAAATAAACAGTTGCAGCTAGACAACCTGCAAAACCAAGGGAAATCCTAACAAGGACTGCAACAATAGACATCCTGCACCACAAATGTTAAACAAACTCCATGATCACACCCACCCCTCAAACAATTAAGCTCTATTTCACTGTTAACCCTGAGTCAATGTATCAACGTAATGTGTCAGGGTTGTGACATTTGAGAAAATAGTGTCAATTTTGAGCATTTAAAAAAAAAATGAGTAAATGTGCATTTAGGCATGTCAGAAATAAATGAAAGTCATTAGTATTTTTGCCCCCAAAAATGTTATCAAAACAATTTTTCTTAACAAGATTTTAAGTACAATTAGGCAAACATGTACCTGTTGTAGACCGCTGCATGCTACCGATAGCCCCAGGGGGTTTAACCTGACAGAAAACATGCAAGCCTAAAATGCCTTAAAGTGAATATTAAAACAGAAAGATGCCAAAAGATAAAGTTAAGTAGCAAAACAGACAAGCCTAAAAACTGTAAATTAATATACCCAAACTTTCTAATATATATTATTTTAACAGAAAAAATATAGGGCAAGTCAGAAAAAAATGAAAGTCATTTGTATTCAAATCAAGAGAATGCAATGAAAATGTATTATTGAACCAAATATCAAATACAATTAGGCAAGCTTGTAACTGTTGTCGGTAGCTGCTTGCTGCCTATACCCCTGCGGGTTTGACCCAACAGAAAACAAGCTAGCCTTAAATGTCTGAAAGGTGAATATTAAAACAGATTGATGCAAAAAGATAAAATTAAACAGGCAAGTCTAAAATCTCTAAAATTATTGAAGCTAAACTTTTTAGCCATCTCGGGATATTTCCTGCACAATTTGTACAAATATTTGATCAAAAGTACATCTTTGATTCCTCTTGATTCATGTTTATTGTAAATAAACTTGGTTCTAGATGCAAAGTTCTGAAATTTAGAGCAAATACGACCAAATCTGTGACAAAAAGTATTATATCCCACAGTTTCTGAAATATTGCTGTCCGGGAAATGATAATTACCTACTTGAAAGTTAAACTCATCTATTTTCTGATAGACATTAATCATAAAACCTGTCATCATTGACCTGAATATCCAAATCCAAAGACACATCTCTGAAACCAACTGAATTGCTGCCCTCCAAAGGGATATCTTTTGGGAAAATATCTTTAGCAATTTTAATGAAATTTTGTACATTTAAGCAAGCAATGTCATCAATATATCTTGCGTTGTTTGATAATTTTGTAGCCATTTGAAAGTCATTTTTCATCATTTTATCTATATACTTAAATTTGCGCCAGGTTAAATATAATTCTGACAGTGAAGGGGAGCGGTTGCTACCCATTGGAATGCCTTTTATTTGTTGGAACATCAATTTACACATTGAACAAAAGTATTATCCAAAAGAAAATTCACAGTATCTATCAACGTTTCAACACTGTAAGATTTACCGTTACTCTTGAAATATTTATTGTGTGACCAATATGCTTTCTTTGCGTATAAATTAATATTTATGTATGGTTTACCATTGTGGTTAAAATATTTGCTTACTAATTCTGAAAGAGAACTTTTGATTTCATCTATGGGTAGATTTGTGTACAGTGTAGAAAAATCAAAAGGTGATATTTCTTGCTTTTACATCTTTGATTTTAGAAACAATCTCGAGTTAACTGTTAATGCTCCAAAAATAATTTATTTCACAGTTTCTAGAAATTGCATAACAGTATTTACACAAATGATTCCTAATTGAAGTCAAACACAATGTTACTTCTTTTGATAATTGTTTTGTTGTGCCTTTTATAACACCGGCTATGAATCTAGATTTAAAAGAGTTTTTATTTTAATTTGGGTATCCAGAACAAAAGTGGAATAGAGGAGTCCTCTTCAGAGATTTTGATATTGCAATTCCTCAATTTATATACGTGTTTTCCTCGTATGTCTGAAATATTGTTTATACTAAGTTCCTTTTTAAAAACATCCAGATAATATTTTTTGAAGATGACCCCAGAATTGTTACCTGCCTTACCTGGCAATTTAAATTTGTTTTAGTATAGGTTTCTTGTGAAATGAGAGGAAAAATCATGATAAATGTTTTGAGTTGACTTTTAGATATATTACTGACACATTAAACATCAATGATGAACACCTTTGGGAACATATTTCACAACTATATCCTGATAATTTTGAATTAAAGAAAACTATGGAAAATGACATGGGATATTTTTTGTAGACATAAAGATGTCTAAAGATAATAGTGGATTAAAGTTTTAATCAAATAACAAACGTGATGATTTTGAATTTAACACAGTAAATTATCCTCATGTAGATTCTAATATGCCACTGGGGTCACTTTTTGATGTCTATGTGTCAAGGTTAATTGCTTTTGCCATAGTACGCATCGATTTTGGCAACTTTAGCTTCCGACATTAACTGCTATTTCCAAAACTTGAGAAATAGGCACATTCGAAGATGAAATTAAAACGATCGTTTTTGGAGTTTCTGGTTAAAAATCAAAATTTATTTTATGAGTACAGTGCCATGACATGTTATTCAAATGATGTAAAAAATATCAAACCTAACAATTGTAACAGATATCATATACAATGTGTGTGAGGCAAGGTTGAGAGTCGCTGGCATCAAATCAATTTAAACTACCAATAATTTTTGTAGGTACCTGTCTCAAGTCATAATGCGTTTCGTATTAGTAGACTGACATAAAAATCCTGAAGTTGCTGGTATGCCTCCCTTAAACTTTGGATTTGGACTTGCCTTGTTCGATGACTGGAGCAATTTTGTTCATGGATAGTTTTTGTTGGAATAAATTTTCTGTGCAGCCTCTCAAACATTGTTTGAAACTGCTGTCTGCGTCTATTCCACCTGGTTTTTATATTGTCAGTCTGGCATCTTATCCTCGGCAGATATTCAGTAAATAGTGTATTGCTTGATAGTTATTCAAGCCTGGCCGTTATGTCTGATGATATTCATGTTGATGGACTTGTTAAGACTAGGGGCAGTTTTAGAGTTGGATTGATTTTTAGAGTATGATCTTCACACGTAGTGGTTTCATTGTTAGTCACGACTCAGCTGTTTTGCTATATATATCATGATGTTTGTAATCCTTGCATCCTGGGACAATTAAATACCACTTGGTAGCAGTAAGGGTTAGAGGTTTGTAGGCGTTCATGATTTTAACTCTAAGTGACTTGTCAAGCTTACCTCATGTTTCATGTGCATTTAGTCTGTAAATGGTGCATCAAGAGTGATCCATGTGTATAGTTGAGATAAGCTATATATATTCAATGTGGTACAATTGTGAAAAGATAATGTTGTAACGGTTTACTCAGGTGTCCTTTCTTTGCTGGCGATGCTGAATGAAAATATCTATCACGTAGGCCTCATACCATCAGTTGATAGTTCATCCCGTAATCATAATGACTGCCTTAATGCATTTCATTGTGCCACAGACTCCAGTAGAATTGAAATGGTGAACTACTGAACCACTTAGGAACTGATGTTTTAAACATGTTCAATATCTGTTATTTTTGGAGCAAATGGTCGTACGTTTTTTCCATTAAGAATGACTCACCTAACCAATCATACACAATCTACATTCCATGGGTATGTTGTGCCTCGGGAGCTCGTTTTACCTTGGCTTGATTTTCGTGCTCTCTAGGGCAAGCTTACAGGAAGTTTCTACGTTTAGGAGTAGGCTTTTTATCTACGATAGTCCATACATTGCCTTTACATACTCAGCCCCATAGCGGTGTCCTCTGTCTCCTCCTCAGACTGGACACTTCTGCTGATTTGAGAAACAAGGGTCACTTCAAACGTCATGTTTTTCCCTCAGTGCGAAAAGTTTGAACTATTGTGTTTTAAATGCAATGATCGTGGACGGTAGCTTGCCCAAACATAAAGTTGTTTAGTTCAGTATTTTGGAATAGCATCACATTTTAAAATCATACGTATAGCAGATGAGTACAAAAGGATAGGTTTGTATGATCCACAAAATATTTCAAAGTTTTTCCTCTCATCTTTAAATGGTTTAATAATAATGCCAAGTAGTACTTAGTGTCAAATGATTTGCCATGGTGATAGCTTATGATAGGATACATGAATGTTTTGGTCCGGGAATCTATCTATGCACCAGAAAGTCCGCGACACATTATACTGGGTCCAGATATTTCTGTTTACAACACAAAGTGACAAACCTACCAGCGTAAATCTCAAAGCTTGTGAGACGACACTTGAGGTTTTCACCTGATGATTTGTCGTGCCACCACCTCTGAGAATCTACTTGATTGGACTCTTTGCATGACTTTGTCGAAACAGGAGCATATCAATTTTCAGGCGAGGAGTGTAAAATGTTCAATCTTAGCAGATCCAAGTCCCCTTGCATATAGTTCTGGACCCGTATCCACACTAGGCCAGCATGGAGAAGAAAAGCTGAGAGTAACAATTTAAGTTGCCTTTTATCGGTAACTGCCTGTCTGAAGTAAGCAGAGCACTTTACTTCTTTAATTTACTGCTGGGAGATTGAAGTTGATCTTTTCATGATTTTGGAATCTCCATCTCTTGCTGTATCAAGTTTATGGATATGTGTAATGTTTTTCGGAAACGTTAGGTAAATACTTCATCGGCTATGTTGTGCAGTGGGCGGTGGTCTCCGACTCATACTTATATTGGAGGAGAGTCTTCAGATAATGGTCAACATTCATAAATATAAAAAAGATGTAGGACTATTTTCTTTTGCTAGCTGACATGCAGGGAGAACCGAAATGTAAGAGGTGTAGCATGGCTCTCCTCTTTGGCAGCAGTGCTAAATGATTTTTCTTAATGTAATGAATACGAGTAATGTTTTTGGGAAATATTTGATAACTACTTCATGGACTTTGATAGTTTACTAAGAGTCATAGAACCATTTCAATCTGCATGCACAGGACGGCTACAGTCCTATTTTTAAAGTACATAATAGGAACTAACGAAAATATTTTACTGTGTAAGGACACAAACGTTTTCAGAGATGGTGAAGTATTGCAGGTTCATTGGATCAGACTAGTCATTGTGTACGTAATGCAATCTATATGGTCTCAGTAATTAATGCATCATATATCATGTACATGATCACGAGATTGGATAAAAACTCGCCCTTTATCTAACCCTGCCGTATACTTGTCACTCGTATTGGTACAGAGAATGTAAAATGTTGTAAGATACTATTTTCTGGTGTATGTAATGCTTCATATGTATTCTCTTAATCCCAATAACGATATATAATCGCTCTCTCTTAATCCCATATATGTATTATAATTGTGCCGAAACAAAAAATCTAAAATATAACTAGTTGACCACATTTGCTACCATGATTTGGCAACTATTTTGGAGAAATTGAATATATCAATGTGATGGACGACGAATGGTGGAGGGATGGGCAATGAATTATTGGCATTTGTATAAACACAGATGAGTTAAACATGTATTTTTTGAAGCAGTATATTTCAGTTTTGCCACTTTGAAGCCATGTGAACTTGCAATTTTAGATGGAAAATTCAGTCAGATTGGCATATTGATAAGCACGTGCAAGATATTTTGCTTTATGCTTTGTGTGAGATACAGAGCTGTTTAGATATGCATTATGAAAAAAAAAAAAACATATCACAGAAAGGTAATATTATTAGGGGCGACGTAGGTTTTTTGCAACAAACATTGTGGCTTTCCACTTTTTGAATATAATAAACTGTACCAGACAAGATACATTTTGGGGAACAGTGATTAATGACAGAACTCAGTTTCGTATACATACAATTAAACACCTAATGGACTAATATCCTTACACATTTTCTTGATATTCAACAGGTAACCAATATAAAAAAAAAAATAATAACTACAATAAATACACTGTTATTGTAATATTTGGTCCATGATAAAGCTGTACTTGTTGTATATTCTTTATTCCATCGTGGCATTTCACCAATTGTAGGACCACCATGCCACAACAGCATATTTTCACCCTTGTTGGATTACAAGTGGCCAAGTTTCTACACATTTGTATTATAATGGGCACTGGTATGTAACATGACTTTCAATTCAATACTTCGGCATGTTTTGTACATGCATGCTACGCGCATGTATATATAAATATATATACATAAAAATTTGACTGTGCTTTCTCAAACACATGGCGCAACAGAAATGGCCAGTTCCTATGGCTAATGATTCCTGATACTACTTCTAATTTCCCGCTGCTCCATAGGCCAAAATATGTAAAGAGTTGTTTTCACATTTATCATGTTTCTTCGAGGGTACGAGGGTAACACATCACTAAGTGAGTTTCCTTTTCAGATATTCATATTGTGCGTCATATACGTTCACACAGTCAAGGAACCTTTTTACTGGCTCTTCCTGTCTTTTCTGATATAACGTTTTTCAACTCACGAATGATCCCGCAAATATTCGGTATTATGATCGATTGATCAAACGGAAATATCAGATATCAACAGCTTGTCAATGTTGTAGAATATATACATAATACTATTTCAAGGAGGAAAGTTCGTGTTATACAACTTTGCATCAGTTTCATGGATAAACAAACTATATGGCCGAAACGATCCATGACGGTTGTCATGTTTGTTTACAGAGTTTGGTTTTCGAGAGCTAAAATTTTCCTCTGATGTGACTTGTGGGCTTTACTTCATAAGATCCATATGTCACCTGTTAACAGTTAGCCAAAACCTTTGTGCCTCTGTGTCTACTAAGCTGCACACCAAAATGTATTCAAACCATAGGTTTCCATCACTTTTGAATCATTGTGCAAAAAATGACATTATTATAAAACCCCATGTTCCAGCTCTTGGAGTTATACCACATTATTTTCTAGACTATAGATTCTTGTAAAACTATGCAAAAAAAAGTTTTCACATCTCTCTTGCTTTCGATAAAGTGTGGCACACAGTGTGTACCACAAATGCTTTGCCATTAGAGTTTTATAATGATTCAGATCTTATTTTCTTCAGACACAGTGGCAAGGGATTAAAGATGGGCAACAATAATCCTAGCAATTGGTAAACGCTGGTGTAATTCAAGGGTCAATTTGCGATCCTTTATTTTTTTTTCCTTTACACAAGTGCCTCTGGCTGTGCCCAGAAAACAAATTTAAGTGACGTTTAAGGACGTAATGTGTGAGGGAGGAAAGAACATCAAATTTAAGCGTGTTTCAACAAATGTCCAAGTTACTTAAGGCCTAACAAAAATACATGTGCAGTTCCGGTAACCCGACTGACCCTACTGAAAAGGCCCGACCTTAAATAAATGTAATAAAACATAAAAAAAGCAGTTTCAAGCCCCCCTTCCCTAATGAAAATTTATCAACCCAAGGTGAAAGATTTTATCGCGAAAGTGGTGGTCGTGTGCCCGCAATTTGTGCTTAAGTCAACTGAAACACAGCATTTTATTTTGGCTTGTGTCTAGAGTAAACTTGGGCCGGGGAAACAAACTGACAGCATAGCCATGGGTTTTTAGTGAAAGTACATAGCTGGTTGTTTGGTAATCATAAACATAATATTTCACTAGGTTCCATGTGTCCGTACTCCGAGTTACCAGGGCAAAAGTTCATTAAAGTACTATTAAAAGATAGCTTCCTGTCTTAACTTTCATTTGCGCACTTGATTGGGTGTGCCATTTTGAGCATTGAGCAATGCATTGCAGGACAGTTGCACAAAAATACATTGGATTTGGATATCAAAGTGATTCGCTGCCACAGCATATATCATATCATTATTGATGGTCTGAAATATTTCTAAAGTATATGCTTTGGGTTTCAGGTATTACCCCCCTCCCCCAGACCGTCCCAACACTAACTAACGGAAGGTTTATGTGTTGAATGAATGTAATGCAAAATAAACAATAGAAATTTTCCAGTGTGAGCATTACCTAAAAATGACCCCGAATAGGAATATTGTATCAGACACTGAAGTTGTCCCCAGCCTATGAATTAAGTAGCAGCGCTAGGCACAAGAGTGAATAGGCCCAACTGAGTCAAAGTTGGAGCTACGTGAATACAGGTCCAATAGTACTGGCTAGTTTTTATATAATTGGTAATGAATGATTTAGCTTGCATAGTTGAATCTAACGTGAGACGTTTTGAGGGATGACGCAATATTTCATGTTCTCCCTGACAAATATATATACTTGAAGTAGCACCACTAAAGTCTTGTTAATGAAAAATATTTCAAAGGTTGAGAGGATCAGTTTAAAGCCATCAGTGGCCTTTTATGGATGACTTTTGTTGGAATTGTCATTGCTGTCAGTGTTGGGTTGCAATTTATGAGTAGTTGTGAATTATATTACATTAGTATTGGAAGATGAATGTTGTTGTTTTGGCATTTCTTGAATCTATATCTTTTGCTGTATTTAATTGTTCTCGTTCTTTGTGGGAATTTATGAATATGGGTAAAGTTTTTGTGTACTTTGCCAGTCTATATGCGGACTTAGGTGTTGTCTCTTTATGCACAAGTCATGGTTTTAAAACATTGCAAAACAGGGTCCATCGTATGTACATGTATCCATAATTCCGAGCAGAAGGTGTTATATCTGATAGGTATGCTAGCTGCTTAAACAAAGAGACACAGACATTTAGTAGTTACTATATCTGGTGAAATATATCTTAGACCCCGTCTCCAAAGAAACTCCAGTTGAATACAAAATTGTAAGACCTTTACTCGAGCATGTTGTAATAAATTATACATAAGTATACAAAGCTACTCATATAGTTAGAGAGGAAACTCAAACAAGAAAATTAAAACAATTTGTCTAAATAAGCAAAATGGGAAACTTTAGGCCAGATGTCGCACTAACATTAACACAAGTATTTGTTTAAAATAGTTAGTGTTTTAACCTGAGAATATTTGCTCAATAGAATTCTAAACTTAGCCATGTCATAAGGAATAGAATAGATTAGCCCATAATTGCGACCTGTTCAGAGCAGAGCAAAGAGTCATTTTTACAGCAGTTATAAACAGTGGGACAAATTAAGACCAATTTTTAAAATAATGTAACGACAGCAGAATTTAAAAATACAATGAACTGTAATAATGAACGTTTACCATTCTATATTTTCTGAAGGATCCAGATTTGCTCAGATGCACCATGCTAGAATGGGAATGAACAGTTGTACTCTCAAAGCCTTTCTTTATTACCCACAACCATTATGTGCATGTGGTACCCGAGGCAAAACAAACCACCATTATCTGTCAGTCTGTTTTTATTGTCAACCAATTTGACAAGAGTTGTTTGGTAGTTTTCAAACTACATTCAGCATGAAAATTTTAATCTGGCGGTCCTCACTAAAACCATGTTTGGAATAAAACGTTGTCCAAAAGTGTCGAATGTTGTCCACTAAGACATAATGTCTTATGATCAAACCATGATCTCGATGACTTCATTACCATTAGCTCTTGTGACACAGCATTGAGTGAATGTTTACTCTGCTTTAATATTCATGCACTCTCCAGTTTATAAAAAAACCCTATTGGTAACATGATAGGGTCCTTTTAGTACTTAAATGTGTTCCTTTTTTCTTTCACAATAACAAAATATGCTATGTCAGTGAAATATCATGGAATAAATCCAATCATTCACACATGTTATTGGTTCGAAACTACTTATTCTTGGTGGCATAAACCACCAGCTACAAGCAGCTCATGGTTTCTGTTATGAAGTGTGTTTTCGTTCCGATCGTAAACAATGCGCATGGCTTGCCTTTTCACATTTTCAGGAAACCATATTTTAGTGCTCCAACCCTTGTTGTTTCTTATTTTCGATTTGCTTGGGAGAAAATATGCTGACAGTTACTGTCATGATTAATGAACCTCTCCTTCTAAAATAACTGTAGACAGCTCTACCGAGATGTAACATCCCTTTTCTCCTTCATTGCAAACAACATCATCTCCAGTTGCAGCAAACTCAGTGAAATGCCCGTTTTGCCTATTCATTTAAACTAAAGGGATATGCCTATCCTGAATTATAATTTACGGTAGAATGTGTTGAACTTCTGCAGCATACAAGCATGCCGGTAAGGGTACTTCTTGCTTTAATGTTGAGAAACCATGGTTCCATTGCCTTTGCAACTAAATATTTTCACGATGTTTACGCCGTTCTTATGTGCATATAAATGTTAATATGAATAGAAGATCTCACGCAAAATCAGTAAGACTTGGAGTTTACTTATGAAATAGTTCCATAAAGAGTTGCATAGCGCCATATAAATATATATATATATATATATATATATATATATATATATATATATATATATATATATATATATATATATATATATGTCGTTGTGTAGCTGGGTGGTTTTTTAACATGTACAGTTTTTAAGTATTGTGTTCCCACCTTACTGCCACTGTGTATATTTGGCCATCAAATTGATCATAAATTGATCTTGTATAAACAAATGACAGAATGTCAGACCCATGTCCCTGCTGCGCAAACTTGTGATGTATTTTTGGCTGATACTAGACTGGTGATGATTTTTTTTCAATTGCGAGAGAGAAATAGACTTCACCACCGCCATACACTACCAACAGCAGTCATTTTATAAAAGTTCTCAACAAGCAGCTTTGGCTGGTGGCTTTAGTGTCAGTTGTGTGATGGCATACTATAAAATTAGACTATTGCTTCCATTTACAAGTAACTAGAAACAACTACACCAAACCCCACATCACAAGCGCCCATCAATAAAGTATTCTCAGTGTTAAATGAAGCTTACTGTGACAAGGTGATGGTGCGAAAGGTCGGGGTTTCAAATCATACATTAGACTTACGAAAATTGTGGGTATTATTTATTGTTTGACAATACTATGTTGGTGTTTGGTGCTTTGGGCCATTGCTCTGATTTGGAAATTATAAATGAGGTATATTTATTGTATGAGATATAAAATTATCAGTCTATAGAAATGCCGTTTTGTGTCGATGTGCAAGACACACTTCATATGATATCACCTTGGGCCCTCAGTCAACCTTTTTTTTTGGGGGGGGGGGGGGCTCCGAAGTGACAGTGTTGGACTGTGCATTTCCCTGCGCGATGGCAGTGAAGGTCGAGGGCTTAAAACCCCCAATAGGCTGATACAAAACTTTGCTTTTTTTATTACATCGCACCGTTAACTGTTAAAAAGGGCACGTTTTTAAAAGATAGTCATGCCTGATGCCTCCATGTGTTAAAAATCGACGCTGTCTGTCGTTGGCATTGTGTCCACAAATGTTAGAACTCAATGCTATGTCTTAAATGTAGCAAGTTTTTAACACGTGATCAAGCTGTTTAATTAAGATCAGAGAATATTGTAGCATGGCTCATTCATTCAATAAACGTGACTGCTCGTACATTCACTGTTTCAGATGATTGATGTATGTAACTCCAGTGTATCGAGGTTCTAATCCGTGCCATGATATGTCTAACAACAAACCATTTTCATATGTTTGTCATAGTGCTTCTATTTTACTTTGTTATGATCAGAACCGTAGATCTGGTTAAGGAACGTGGTTGACGGCATTTAGTAGCACATCCCCGTACTTTCTATACATGCTTGACTATAATCAGGGATATACATGGTCTAGCATCTCATTTGCCCCATATATATATATATATATATATATATCCAATACCACTATAGTCTGATCCAGCCATTTTTGACACCACGGACGATTGAACTTTATATGACGTAACTAAAATACTTTAGCAAAACTGTTTTGTTAGTCAGGTTTGATGGTACTATATATAGCGGTTCAATCTGTCATCCGTTGTCGTTCACCCATCTACAGTTCATATTTTTAATTTCTCCAAGACTGTCCACCAGATTTATTTGAGAGTTGGTGGCAGTATTCCTCTGATGAGTCTCTGCCACATTAGCTCCAATATTCATATCCCACAAATTGTTGGACTTCCTTTAAAATTATTTAACCTATTCTAAAAAACCATTCGGCCAATGTGTCGACGTTGAACCCTTTTTGAAGACCCCTACATTCCAATTTACTCATAAGGTGGCGCCGCATCTTTTGTAATGTTTGTTAAATCTTAGTATGCTTTGAGAATTTGTAATATTCTCCAGAACGCCTGAGCAAAACTGTTTAACAACATTCTGATTTTTTTTTTTTTTTTTTTTGCTTTCATGCACAAGTTTGTGTGTCTATGGCTCCATATCTGTTAAAATGTCGAGTATGACCAGCCTTAGCCAAAAGTCGCCAGATGCAAAGACTACACCGCTTAGGGCAGAAATGATGCGAATAAGCAATCAAAAACAGCTTTTGTGTAAACTACTTTGACAGACACAGGCTTCAAAAGGCGGATTTAAGCCTTGGGAATTCATTTGATCTACAGCAATATTCACGGTATTGCATGTAGCATATGGTAGCTGATTTCCACACATTGACGTTAGTTGGCTCGTTCAATGCCATCAAAAATAGTTATAAATGTAGTTCTGGTGTTTTGATTCTGCCTTATGTGTTCAGGACACATATGGGGGAGTGACAATATAGTTTATTTTCTTCTGGTCGTAATGTGGAATCTCAAACAGAATGAAAAAGTGTGTGTAAATGTAGGAGGCGTCCTGCTATAATGAAACATTTCGTAGTGTCAATGGTCTTGTATCAATTCTGAGACAGGCTAATGTTTCATTGTACTTGATACACGTGTACTAAAATTTAATGTGAACAATACATTCAATGATTAGTTGAACATATTTAGAATGCCAGATCTGAGAAACATTTAATCGACCCACCATATTAGAATATAGCCGACGGAAATACTTTAGAAAAGCATTACCTATGTTCATAAATTTCAACACAACAATGAGAGCAAAATTAATTACAACAAAGGCCAAAGATTCAGGAATAAACAGAAGCATCGATATTCAATTTTTAATACGAATTTGAAGAAATAAATTTTATTCCTGTCTTGATGAAGGAAGTCACAAGGGAAAATGGTGGTTTTAAACCAATGCTCTCAACCAATTAAATACTCTTCATTGACCCAAATTTTAGTTTTTTTCTCAGAAAATAGAGGTCTATCTATGTACAACCAACGAATTTTCGATTCTTCACAAATACAAATAGACATGGTAGGCCTCCCACTTTTGTGTTCCCCTGACTTGGGTTCCTCTGATTTCTCAGTCAGTTTGGGTTGTCATGGAATGACAAAAGTAGCCCTACATAGTTTTTATGATATTTATGAAACTGGAACATTGTAAAAAAGCTCTTCCTCAATTTTGATTGTGAGTCAGTCGGAAAACACAGCCCAAAGAACAACATAGCAAATGCAGTATATATCAAAATTGTTCAGAATAGCATTAGCCATATTCATAAAGTTCATCTCATCAATGAGAGCAAGCTTAATTAAAGCAAAGGGTACAGAATCAAGAATTACCAAAAACGCAATAATTAATTTTCTGGATACCATTTTGAAGAAATATATTTCACACTTGGCTACAGACAAGCACTTACCTATAAAGCAACTGGAGGTCTTAAACTAGTCCTCGCAATTTTTAAATAGTCTGTCCCTTAACTACAGAGTTAAGCTGCTCCTTTCAAAGCATTCTTCGGGACATAAATGTTCAAAATAGGATTAGCCATATTCATAAATTTCATCTCATCAATGAGAGAAAGCTTAATAAAAGCAAAGGGTACAGAATTAAGAACTACCAAAAACAGCATCATTAATTTTCTGATCCCATTTTGAAGAAATATATTTCACACCTGGCTTCAGACAAGCACTTACCCATAAAGCAACTGGTGGTCTTAAACTAGTCCTCACAATTTTTAAATAGTCTCCCTTAACTACAAAGTTTAGCTGCTCTTTTCAAAGCTTTCTTCTGGATAAGTTTAGGTAGTAAGGCTGGTAAGGGTGGTAGTGATGGAAGTGGCATTAGCGGGTCAAGCAAGAACATAAAGGTAGGATGAATAAACGGATGTCTAGTCAAAATATGATTTTAATACATATGTCCTGATTAAAAAGTTGAAATTGTTTTTACCTGGTGCAACCAAAGCAGTTAGAAAGCACTCATCACCTGTTACATCTCTTTGGTCAGAGAGTGTGGGTTCCAGACAAATGCAATTAAATATTATCACCGTTTGTCAAGTGAGGCAGTTCCAGTGATTTTTTAATAATAATAATAATAATAATAATAATAATAATAATAATAATAATAATAATAATAATAATAATAATAATAATTTTAAAGGTTAAAATGTTTAACAAATATTAGTAAAAGACCATAACATGTCACAATGAAAGTTAAAAAACATTCTAAGTTGAAAACCGCCCAAGTTCTGAAAAGTCCATCAACATGAACATCACCAGACATAAAATCCAGAGTTGAATACCCTCCCAGCAATACAATATTCATTTTATGTCTTAAGAGGACAATATGTCTTATTGATAACATAAAAATAACCATTTTCATGAAAAAACATTTGCTTGACAGAAGTGCTGTAAACAAGCGAGATTTCATGATTTTGATGGCGCTTCTCAGTGATGAAGGCTGCGTAACCAAGCATTGGAATGGTCTCTGTTACTTGCTGATTTTATGTGCACAAGCTTGGTCCTCTGTATAATCATTCTACGACATCCATGAAACAAGGAAGTGACCATATCTTTAGTCCTTACTCTTCAAGATTTTATGCCAGATGGTCAGACACAGGGTCCCTGAATTTGGCATAGTTCATTTCTTATTTATTTCTTGTAATACCATTCAGACGCTAGATAGTTACCCCAAATAGAGAAAAAAAGGGTAAATTTTATTTTGTAGCTACCATGGGGAAACAGCCTGGACTGTTATCAGTCTCAGGTGGGGGAAGCAGGTATTAACCATCCTTAAAAAAATTGCCTGGGGGATTAGAGCAAATGTGTTTTTTTTACAGAACCTTTAAATAAAATAGGCCTAAATGAGCTTTGTTAAACCTTTGGAATCGCCTGGTCTTTGGACACGAGTGGACACAGCCGGCGATGCGGCATAATTGTGTCCAGCTGTAAGAAAAAGTAAATAAGAAATATTTTTCTAAATTGTGTGAACTCTGCACATATATTGCAATACTCCACATCAATCTATGTAATGTATGTAATTTACATATGCTCATTGTAAATAATAAATTTTTGAACAGCCCCCCCCCCCTTATCTGAACAGCGGTATGCTATGTCACACAACGAGGATGTCATATTATTATGTTGCCACAGATATCTTTTTGACAATGGGATGCATTTTGCCACGTTCTACTATAAGGGCAGAGGTATTTCTTCGAATGTTCTGAAAACTTAAAATGAATTTTGGTTTGTCAAGGAACTTGTTTGTCCTAGAAGAAAGATTATTTCTCCTCCCCCACCCCATAGTGCTCAGACCATCTCACGTCAGAGCGTATGGTAATACCAATATGTTTGTGGGTGTTGACATTTTGCAGTGTGCGGCCTTGAAAAGTAATGGGTGGGTGGTCCAGAGAAACAAACTTACGTGCAATTAGCAGACTGTCTGTTTTATCGGCATTAAAGGTCATTAACCAGTTAAACCGAAATCATAATTCCACTAACAGTTGCAAGAGCGTCCACTGTTAACTAAAGAGATGTATGTCGTCGGCAAATAAATTCATATTACATCTGACAAGGTCAACGATATCATTAATATAGATTAAAAAGAGAAGAGGTCCGAAAACAGATCCTTGTAAGAACTCCAGCATTTACTGTTCCCAAGCTAAAAGATTTTCCTCGAATCACAACACGTTGCTAACGATTTGAAAACCAACTCAATAGATCCCCACAAATTCCATTTTTCTCATTTTTTGAAAGTCAGCTAGTGTGCCAGACCTTATCAAAAGCCTTGCTGATGTTAAAGAAAACAAGGCGTATCTGTTTTTGCTGATCAACAGCAAGACATAACTCCTGATATAAAACAAGTAGCTGGTTGATAGTAGAGTCGCCCGATGTAAAACCAGATTGGTTAGCTGATATTAATAGATTGTCCCTAAGGAAGTTTAAAAATGCTTGAAAATGACTTTTTCAAATAACGTTCCAACGCAACTTAACAAGGAAACCGGCCGATAATTCTCGCGGAGATTTTCAGCGCCTTTCTTATGTAAAGGTGTAACATTAACTTGTTTCCACTAAAGTAGGAAACTTATTATTATTCAAAGTTAGATTTAAAAGCTTAGCTAATGATTTATGAATGGAAGGCACACCTTCCTTTAAAGGTTTACACTATTGCCATCGGGTCTGGTGGCTTTATAAACATCTAAGCTATGTAGAATATCCAGAACTTCCTTTTCTGAAATTGAAATTGAGCCAGTCGTATTATTGGGGTGTAAAATGTACACAGGAAGAGAGGCTGATGTACAGTCAAGTGTGCATTGTTTGAGAAAAAATGAATTGAAAATGTCAGCCTTACACAGATTGTCAGTTATATGAACATCATTTACTACTGTCGAAGGTATTGTGGTTATGTGGTTACAGTTTAGATAATACTTGACAGTGCACCACCAACTTTTCTTATTTTGATTAGGATTGTTTAAACAGATACGGAGTTTATCATGATAATGTTCGGCAGCTCTAAGTTGCTCTTGATAAAAATTCCTTAATCTACAATACGAGGACCACATGTCAGTGTGATGACTAACACCGTTAGCTTTTACCTTCTCATATGCCTGGTGCACTTTCGACGTAAGGATCGTAACTATGAATTGTACCAAGGGACGTCAAAAGGACCAGGATTGGTAGCTCGCTTTGGGATGCAGTGTTTGGCAGCGTCAAAAAACGGTTCCTACCATAAAACGCAGCAATCGTTAATATCATTAGAAGGAAAGCATAGGTCCCAATTTAAAGTATTGAAGATAGGTTTAATAATCTGCCTTCCTATAGTCCCAGGCATGTCTTTTGTATATCAAGTCTCTTTAAGCCGTAACGACAGATCAGCACCTACGACTGAGTGCTAGAAATTTGAAATGGGTGAAATAATTCGCACGTTTGTGAAAATATTAGGAATACTGCTAATAATCTGGTAAAGAAACGTTGCAGAATGTTCAGTAATACGTGTTGGTTCATTGATGTGGAGCGCAAGGAGATTTGATGTAACAAATTGGTCAAGTTTGATACCCTGCAATGTGCTAGGATCAGCGTTTAGGTCGCCAGCTGTACTTATATTTTTGATGTCCGAGGCTTTATCCAAATCAATACTTTCTTGTAATTTATCCAAGAAAGAAGCAGGGGAGTTTGGTGATCTGAAATAATGCCTAGAAGAAATCTATTATTGTGTAATCTGACTTCACTCCACAACATTCCGAGATCAGGTATTTCAAGATAAGCACGTCAAATGTCCACAAACCGTCGGGTAACAAAAGAGCGACTCCACCACCGAGGCCCCTGAGGCGATCGCAACGAATGATTTAGTGAAAGTTATGCAGAACAAGGTCGGCCTAAGGAGAGTTGGGTAACAAGACAATTTCGGAAAAAAAAATTCAGGAGATATATCGGTTTTTATACATTTCAATTTTTTCTATGGTCAAACTTCTGGCGTTTAGATGACAAAAAGATATGTCACAGAACTTTTGTGTTGGTCCAGGATTTATATGAATATCACGTGCCATTAATAATAATAAAGGGAGAACATTTAGTAAGTATTCATGTAGGTGAAATATATATCTTTGGAAGGAGATATTGCAAACATATCTGAGAAATATCCGTTGTCTGACTTTGTACGAATAGTAACCAGCAAGACGGAGTGTAAGCAGTAAACAAATAAATAGATAGCATAACAGCATATATACTAATGGGAAATTTGTAGAAGACAGAAGGGAGTTAGGGATAGCTGCCAGCAAACTATATGTGTAATGCCGTAAAATATATTTGCATGAATAATATGCATGACAGAATAATACTGTGACGAGGCGTGGGAGTAACAATGTGCCGTGAAACCAGTAAGCCGAGAACCATAACTCAGTAGAAAGCATCAGCAATACAGTAAATAATAACCTGTGGTACAGCAGGCCTGAGATGGAATTTACCGATGGTGCAACTACTCCTATAAAATGTGTTGGATAGAACCATACGCCTATGTTGAAAAGGGTTTTATCGATGCAGAAACAATATCTGTGCTGCCTGGATGATCAAAAGTGTTGCCAAAAAGGGATTATATGATACCTGAGGAATTTATTATGGGAAACTGAGGGTAAGGAATTCGAGCAGAGACATTATGTAATTAAGAGAGTTACATGCTGCGGATTTGCTACCTGCATAAGGTATCTGGGCAAAAATACACTCAAGTTTATTGGCACTGTAGTCTGACTTGTAGAAAAAAATTAAGGAAACGTTTGTGCAATTTGGACTCAGTGTCAATATCATTACATATAAGGCGAAGCAAATTATTGTAAAATGTATGCAAGAGACGAACAGATATGCAACAAATTTGCAGTTCCGGCTCTTTCATATTGCCACGTTACGGATTACACGCCGAACCTGACCATGTATATTGTCACACTCACAACACCTTGAACCTCGGACCGTTCTTTTGCACTTGAATGTCATGCTCTGGTAGGGCTATCTCAAAATGCAGTCATGAATCTATTCCTATTTGGTAGCAGCTAGAAAGCATAATAAACATTATTTCAAGACAGAACTAGAAAATTGGGGAGATGATGTGACTTATTTTCATCCCTTCCTAAACTTTAGCACTATAGTTACCTCATACTAGGTACCAAGCTTTAAAGTGATATATTATAGGTCTAGTTATATCACATCTACACAGATTGCACATTATGTTTCCTTCTACTGGTCATTTTTAAAGTAACCATGTGATTTGGATACTAGAAAAGTAGGCCGCAATAGAGATAACACATAACACTCCACATAAACTTTTGCAAATTTTCACAACTTTAATTTGGAAGTGTAATGATGAGGTAGACACCAAGTATAGCTAGCAACAGTACTTACATTGTCTAGTGTCCATGTCTTGTAAACATTATATCGCAGTAATAGTTGTCATTCGACCTGAAATTTTGCAAAAATTACAGAGTTTCAAGGTAAAGTGTGTACAAAAGCAGCCTTTAAAAATTTTTAAGCGTAAGGAAACCTGGAAATATTTTCCTCGCTTTTCAAATATTAATCATTTTGTCAACATGGAGGTCAAGTAAGCAGACAATTTTATTTCTAGTTTCCTGTTCATGGGTGTACAGAGTGTCTCCATTTCGTATGAAAATTGTTCATCTGCATGTGCTATCAGCTGCTGTCAACACACATCATTTCCATCATGTCACCAAGTTGGCATGTTATCATGGGTAAAAAAGCAATTATGCCATGGGCAATACTGCAATTCGGCCCTACTGTCAACTACGTTAATGATTTTGTTTTGGAGGGGGGGGGGCATGTGCTAGATATGTCCCATTTCAATCTTGTCTTGATTTGCTGCAAAAACATTTGCAGAAACTCGCTCAGCCACAATAGATGCATCGAACTGTAGTGCCACAATGGTCATTTTCAGAGTTCTTCTATTTGCACTCACGGTAATGTCATCGGCAAAATTTATACTGCATGTCTTTTGTGCAAAGTGCAGCAATTCATTTGTGAAGACAATGAATTCAAGCAATACTCTAAGTTAACATTTTTCAGGCGTGTATTTGGTTATTGGTATATCATGCAGTATACAGTCTCAGGCATTGGACAATTAAATAGGTAACAAAGGTTTTGTCGCCGGACGCCTTCTTGCACTTCTCACCTAAACTCAGCAGTGCTGACTGACAATTGTAGCCATGTTCCTTTGCTGATGCATGTCTGCATAAAATATTGTTGAATGAAGTAGGAATTTGATTTTTGAAGCTGGCCTCCATAAACTTTGATATAGTGCAAGAATAATTTCATCGCTATATTTGGATGATCAATTTATGTTCTGCTTAATCTTTTGGTCCATACCAACAGCAGTGAAGCGACCTGTCTTGTGCTTCATATAAAAGTTGCTACTTGCAAGCTTTTCAGACACTGATGGTGCAGCTTCACGCAGGCGTCTCATATCTTGGAGGTGGACAGAGCACCAGTGCAGGTAGTTGGTGCAATAGACCAGTTCATAGGACTTGGGTTTATTCGGTTCACTGCGGGCAGTGCACCCTGCTTTGTTTACATTTTGTGCTCGACCACGCTGGCCGGATTGCACGTGGAAGCATAAAAAAGTAAAACACAGGATGTGCTTGGATGTAATGAAAAATTAAACCGCCAGCAAACTATAAATGCACGTTTCACCGCTGTTGTGACATTTTAGGTAAAAGATTTGCACTGTCCAACACAATCCATGCTGTAATCACTAGCGTTAGCCATGGCATCCATTGTAAACATATGACGGCGTGGGGGCCGACTCGGCTACTTGCTGATTGGACAATCAGGCAAACAATGGAATGCATAATTAATTATGGTCCGGAAAAGTTCGGTACAACTCAGTATGAACAGGTCTATTGAACACAGGAAAAAGACAGAGACAATGCTGCACAGTATTATTATGTAGCTACCATATCCCCTCAAGGTCAGCTCCCAACAGATAATAAACACATCCATCATTCTGAGGAACGTAACCCCAAATTCAAGGTTCTCATTTTCGGCTGAGTGAGCATCAATAAAAGTATCAAGATGTGCAATTAACTTGTACGATGTAGTTACTAACTCTGCTATGTACTTCTGGCTTTCACAGATGATCTTTTCAACACTTGTTTTAAGGTTTATGAGGGTTGCATCTTCAGTTTTGTACTGCTCTACATCTTTCTCTACAATGAACTCTTTGTAGAGAAGACGCCTGAATGATTCTACGAGAAATTGCATGCCTTGGAGACAGCGAAAAAAGTAACCTGCATAGTGAATAGAGTTTTGGATAATAGTTCCACAAAAGACACCAGCCTGAGCCAAGTCATATCAGCACCACTTCCATCTAGGTACATTCCAAGGCACTTCAGGACAGCCTGGACCATGTAAAATGTATTCATAACTGGAACTAAAGAGACAAATTATTCCAGTCTCCTGAATTGAATTTCTTGAACTATGCAGCAGACCCCTTTATCACAATACATATGAATTTTGGTTTGAAGCAACTGTGAACAGACGTCGACAAAATATCTCATTGCAGAATACACCTTTGCATGCATTGTGACAGAAAGAACAGGCAAAAAGGCTGTATTCTCCTGAGGAATGCTTTCATCTGTCAAACCTGAGTTGCTTACACTCCAAGAAGGCATTGTTTGTGGGTTGAGATCTTGTTTTGCATGACATCTAAACAGGCAAGAGGCCAAGTGAAATTTTGTTTCAGATGTGCTGCTTCAGCTGTTGCGGACTTGTAAATATAATCATTTACATTGTAAGATGGAGGAATGCCTGCACCAGAGGATGGTTTATGAAAGTCTGGGAGCACTTTACAGAGTATCATTGAAAATCCTTGATCCATGTATGAGTTATGTATCGGATATTTTTGGTTTACAAGTTGAAGTAGATGGCTTATCTTGGTACAAAACAGTCACTGCATCTTGCTCTAACACATGTAGACCCTCATGATCCCACTTATTGATAGCACCAGAGGTGAATTGCCCCATGTCGAATTTGCCAGGCAGAGCTACATAGTTTTGATAATGCTGTGCCGTGAAAGTTGCACAGACATGTTCAACTCTTGTTTATCATAAATGCTTTCGCCGCTTCTGGGTAGCTGTCAGGGTTAAATTGTATACAATGCCCCAAAACCTAAGTAAGGGTTGGGGATCTCCATCTTACTCAATGTATTTCTTATATCATAGTCTTCCAGACCAAAGTGTTACTTGTCTAGAGCTTTCCTACTCAGACTAACACACGTGTGCAAAGGATCCATGAAGCGAATGCTCTCATCTAACATACTTGCACCATGCTCTTATGCACTAAACACAATCAGTGATTTACGCTTTTCATCGGGATATGTGAAATCAACATGACTACCAAATTGGTTGACCAATTAAATATTTACGTCCCTATTTGCAAATTACATTGGTAAACTAACATGTGTAAATGATTTTGCATTGGCCTAAGCTCATAGCCCTTGCCCATTTTGAGAACTTCCTCCAGTTCTGGCACATCGTGACATCATGCATGCTGCTTGGCCAACAAGGTTGAAGCAATGTTCTCAAAGCACGACTCATACTTATATATATATATATATATATATATATATATATATATATATATATATATATATATATATATATATATATATATATATATATATACATGTATATATATATATGTATATATATATTTGGTCACGCATTTATTATGTCAATATAAATTTGCAACACATATGGAAAAGAGATCTTGAAGGGCAAGTATTCGGGAAAAACTTCATCCTGAAAGAAGTTAGTTGCAGCAAGAAAAGACATGGCCCAGGCAGATTCACTTACTTGGTATTTAGTACATACCTCCTTACATGATTTGTTGCCATAAATATTACCTCTCTAAGTGCCATTTCTGTTGCATCTGTTTTAGGTGCATGGCATAGCATGCAGCCTGCAAACGAGTGTATGTACTACTTATTTTTCTGTCATAGGGCAAACAATCAGGGTCTTCACTTTGACCCTGTTTTTTCTGATTCTGTCAAGTTTGCATTTCATTGTATACTTTTTATAGCTGTCATTGGTCACATGGTAACCAAAGTGATCTTCTATGAGCCTCAGCCTCTTGGAGACATGGTCATTATAATTTTCACTGGCTTCTCGTGTCCCATTGGCTGTTCCAACAGGTTTGACATCTGTAACCTCCCGGCATATTATACCCTTAGTCACATCAGAGGTAATGTCTTAGAATGCCTGTATTAATGTTATAGACTCCATTTTTAGTTTTACTTTGAATAACTATCAAACCACACCCAGGACATTAACTTTCACTACCAAAGCAACAAACACAAGTATAGGAAGGCACACAGGTATCATCTTGGTAGCACTGAAAACTCTCCTACTCACCTGCTGCCAGATATCATACGGAAATCACTTCCTAGCACTAATAACCAAGCAACTGCAATCAAAAAGCATCCAGTAAAGTTTCCTGCATAGTAAAATTAGTATGACTACAGTCAAATAGCCTCTAGGAATCTACCTGTAGAACTGCAAAGAGTCGATACAATAGGAGAGTGCCTACAAATTTTTTTATAACTGAAACTGGAAATACTACCACGAAAATCTGTAAATTTTCCCAAAACTCAATAAAATACAATCAAACAGTGATTAGATACTATTTTTAGCACTGGAAATAGTGGAGTGTAATCAGAAAATGACCAGAAAATTATCGATAACACTGGTAAAACCACACTGCAGTCAGGAAACAAGCCTTACCTCAACAAACAGTATGCACACTCACACAGCGTCCAGGAAATTCTCCATAGCACTGAAATAAGTAAGTGCTATCAAACACGAACTAGGAAACAAACTTTAGCACTAGAGAAAGTAAGCTCCAGATAAAGCTCCGAATTACTGAAAACAGTATATATGAATACTATATGACGGTGCCAAGTAACCTGGCCCTAGGATCAGAAAGAGCAGACTGAATCTAACACTGCTGGAAACTCAACTTGCAGCAGTAGCCTATATCCCAAAATAGCTACTTGTAGTTCCATAACAAAGGTCTGACTATGGCCAGGGATCCCCAGGTACACAATCAGGAAGACAAAAGATACATTGGGGAGTTACACCACACTCGTTTCAAGTTAGCAGCGTTGTCACATGGGAAAATTGAGGTTGCAACAAAATTATGCTAATGAACCAAGATCAATCTCCAGAGTTGCAATTATACAGTCAACTAAATCGTTTGTGTCAGAAACAAGTATGTAAAAAGTAAAATAGTTCCTGTGATAATTTACTTATGGCTTTGCAGTCATTTGACAAACGTCCTAAAATGGACTTTTTGGGGTCGACTTGGGACGCGTGTGGACCATGTGACCACAAAACTGTGTACCCACATACAAGTATGAAATATTCATTAACGGGAGTACTGGATCAGAAACGTTTGTGTGATTTTGGCCTTTCCAATAACAAAAATACTTGATTATTAAGTCATCAAGATAAGTTCCAGTTGCAAATCCAAAGCAATATTTGACTAAAATCTTGTAAAATTTGGTCCTTTAAAACAGTTACCAAACTTTATGGTGGCAACGTGTGCTTAAACCATGTTGGTTATTCCCTTGCTGCTATCAAGTAGGATTGAATGAGGTAATGTGTGACCGTCTGATGACCGTTTATTTCATTAAATGATCACATTGGCATTTTCGTATTGAGGACCACAGCCAAAAATATTAGATGGGCTATACAGATAATTTGGACCTGATCTGGAAATGTTACCCAAACTATTTTGGAATTTCTTGGCAATTGGAGGAAGTGAAAATAGGATAATTCTTGGCAAGAGAAATGCATACGAACAAACACGGCCCCTCCTTTTCTATAGCCTTGAAATATGAAACTGATATATGAGCTTATATGTAAGCAGTATCATTTTGTAACTGTAAATCAAGCAATGGCCTTTATTTGCTGTCATTCCAAAGTTGTTAACTTCAGTACGTTGGAGAGACTGGTAGAGTATTCCATGAACGGGTCTGTGGTAAACGAGAAACCATTAAAAAAAATCCAGGGAATTCGAGTTAGACATTTTTTAAAAGAATGTTATAATTTTAACGTTTAAATTATTGAAAAAAATACACCATACGAAAATGAAACAAATACTGGTTTAAGAGGTAGAGGAAGACAGCAGGAAATGTTTCAAAAACAGGTTTTTCGTCACAGTTGGTGAATAGGTAGGCAAGACAAGGTCGTTAACAGGATCTTTGTTAACATTCTAATAAATTTTCATACTGTTATTTTTCCCCTAAATTTCTAAAGTATATGTTAAGTCAACCTAATGGGCTTCAACTGTTTAGGTCTACACTTTGTGAAACACTACTACAGCTCGAAAGGATATATTACAAAATTATTCGAGAAAATTTGTACCATGTAAGTAAGGATATATCTTACCATAGACATTTTAAACCTACAACTATTCAGAAGAAAATACTAAAACATGAGTTCATAAAATTAACATATAATGAGAGAGGAATTATTCATACAAACCTTTCAAATGTTTTCCTCACTAAAAAGTTATAATGAAGTTTACAATCTTATCTGGATGCCAATGTCCCTAAACATTATTATCAATACTCCAAGACCGTCCCATCCAAGATATGCACCCATTTTAAAAGTGTTGATGACTCTGTACTCGATAATTATATGAAAGAAGAATATTCTTGTCCGTTTCATAATTCCCCTGATGTTTTTGGCCATCATGGTCATATTTTTACTTGTGCTCTTTCAATTATACCAAACAAGGCACTACCTTAACTCATATCTTAAGGTCCAAAATATCGTGAAGAAAATAAAATTGCTTGGAGCAAGGGCAACAAAAATTAGAATGAATACTGTTGAAGCATATGCAACAAAATGGTCAAAAAGGACAATTTTAATATTTAAATATTACATGATTTGATCAGTGAAATACAAGGTATTGTTAGTAACAAAATCAAGACATTGCAAAATAGAATCAAACATCCATCTTATTCGATTCTTAAAAATCCAGTGGTTGTAGGTTGTCTGCAAAATATGTGTAAAAATTATGATTTTGCATCAGCTAATTAGGCATCCAATAATGGTATAATCATATGTCAACAGTTTTATCATAAGAACCGACGAACTAGGTTTGCGTGACACAAATTCAACTTCGGCTGCATATCGAAAACTAAATGTGTCACCCAACAATATTTTAGGCAACATCAACAATTTTTTATGGACATTCATCATGAAATGTTCTGCTGAACATGCACGTTTATCGATATTTATCGCAAATCCAAAGCTTTGCAAAAATCCGCACAAGTTCCGATTTATTGCAGGTTCCAAATTTTACGGAACTAAACAATTATCTTATTTACTGTCAGACGGTTTGAAAGGAAAAAATTGAAAAGGAGTTTTGGCTAAATTAATGTAATCGAATAGAAGCAACTTCTTGTGTAAACAGGTTTTGCATTTGGCTCAACTCCAAAGTTTTTGAGAACAATTGAATAGCGCAAATAATAAATTATCATACACATTTCAATTGGAACTTGTCTACTCTATATTCAACCATTCTGCACATAGATCTGAAGCACTGTCTAAAAATCACTTTATATATATATATACATATATATATATATATTATATATATATATATATATATATATATATATATATATATATATATATATATATATATATATATATATATATATATATATATATATATATATATATATATATATATATATATATATATTATATATATATGTGTATATATATATATGTATATATATATATATATATACATGTATATACATATATATATATATATATATATATATATATATATATATATATATATATATATATATATATATATATATATATGTGTGTGTGCATTACATTTAAGAATACATGTTTTGATTATAATGTGGAGCATGGTCAGTGTGCATTTGAATATGATGAATTTGTTCCGATGTTGGAATTTTTGATGGATACCATTTATATAAAATTGGGAGATTTTGTCTTTAGGCAAACCATAGGCAATCCAATAGGTACAAATTTTGAATTATCGCTAGCTAATTTATATTCCCTTTACCACGAATATCAATTTTTTTATAATTTAACAACAAAAGACCACTGTGGTTAATGATTTGCACTGACTTTTCTATATATTGAGGACCTACTGAGCATTAATGATAAATATTTCAAAGAAGCATTCTATCCATATACACAAGTGACTTCGAATTTAACGAAACTAGAAAAAATAACTCAGACTGTTCAGTTCTTGTATACAATGATGATGATGATGATGATGATGATGATGATGATGATGATGATGATGATGATGATGATGATGATGATGAATTTAAGCTTAAATTGTATAACAAACGAGATCAGTTTTGTTTAATGTTGGAAACTACTCTCACATGGGTAGTTATATTACATTATGGCATGCTTATGACATCTATGTGTAAGGGTTGATTGCATTTGCTAGGGTTTGTACTGACTTGACACCTTTTGAATTCTGCTATATATTTTTATTTGATAAACTGGTGCCTCGTATATTCAAAAACGAAGCAGATAAAATTATTTTGAAATTTGTAGATAAAAAATTTGAGGATTTGAGAAGGCATATAAGTAAGGTTGTGAGTCAGTATGAACTGTATTTAGCAATTTCAAATATTGTATATGTGGAGCAAGATACTTCTTATACTTGAGAGTTATATGCCTTAAATCAATTTAAGACACTACTACCTTTTACTTAGTACCTGTTTCAAGTGAAGAGTGAAATGCTTCCCTACATACTCTATTCATGTTTGGTGTGTGTTACTCCTGATCTAACTGGATTTCTACATGGCTTGTTTGATGGCTAGGGTTTCTGATCATAGTCGAATATCGACTGATTGTAATTTTGTATAGTCTCTTTGTTCTTCATCAAAAACTGTTGCCTGCTTCTATTTTTCGTGACGATCATTATTATTTTGTGGGTGCTGTCTATTTGGACTTTGATGGCAGATGCATGGCTTGATGAATGTCCAACGCTTGATAGTAATTGGTCATGTTTATGTTTACTTGTCATATTTGGATGGATTTGAAAATGGACTGAATTTGGATATCAATCTTGACAAATAATGGTCAATGATTGTACGGCTGATCCTAGGCCCATGGTTATTATTAAACATCAATAAGAAAGTGCCTGTTGGGTTTCTTTTGATGCCGTTCACTTTGTCCTCAAATGGCGTTGAAACGTTACCGTAAGGTAGGACAGTATATGTGTGTTTCTTTTGGCATTAAGTTTCACCTTGAGTAATGTCCGGGATCAATCTCTTATATTGGATTCTATTTTGGTTATGGTGAATCCTCGCTTAATGTGGGGCAGAACTGCCCTACTGGAGATACCTTAAATTAAAAAATGGAGTCACAAAACAATATCTGGTCTATATTGATTTCCTGGGAACCAGCCTTTAAAATTTGGCACACTTATATTAGGATTGATGTGTACACATTTTTGTTTTTATCTTTTTTAATGTTGTATAATATAAAAAATATAAGCTTAACTTACTAGAACCAAATGCTAGCTGAAATTCTGCTTAACTGTTACTTTCTCAAAATGAATGCTGGATGCACAGCCCAACCAATAAAACATTATAAATATGCAACTCAAAAGTCAGGTATCTGTTGTGGGATCTGACGTCCTGCCACAGTAAAATAAGTAAAACGGTTTTACACTTGTCTTTTCAAGGTACAAAAGGACGATGTGACTTTAAACCCTGGGATCGTTATGATTGCACTTTATCCATAGGGTCCACATGTCTGCATATTCTCCAAGTGTGTGATGGAAAGGCTGACTGCATTAATGGCAAAGACGAGAAACAGAACTGCAGTGAGTACTCATATCTATATTTTGGGTTGTTGGGGTTTCTGGCTATTTTACTTAGATACTTTTTGCATTGGTTTTGGCACTTATCAAATTATGTTTAACCAAAAAGTTTTGCTACTATTACATGCTTTTAAGACAGATTACCCACAACAATTTGTTTCAAAGGAGTATAACTGTTCTGACAAAAATGTACATACAAAATTATGTGTTTCATTAAAGAGTAGACCATGAGATACCATTTGATTTGGCTGAGCATCCAAGTGACAAAGTAGGCCCAGGTAGGTGAGCTGTAATTGCACAGACACCCAACTTCCATAGCAATTCTTCAACAGACATTTTTTTTTTTACTTTTCCTGTGTGTTTTTGTTTGTTTTTGATTTCCCCATATTTGAAAAAGCAGCCTTTTTTTTAATTATGGAATCACCTAGAGCTTGGGAGATATATATGCTCATTTAGTTTTAATCAAAGGCATTCAGAATATATCATCTGTGTCGTATCCTGTAAAATTAAAGTAGTTATAAATAAGAGGTAACACTGTTAGTCTTTAAATGCAAATCTCTTCAATACTGGTGGAAACTGTGCATTAGAGGGTCTTTGCTAGATTTGGACCACATTTTACATTTCAGTGTTCTTCAGTATGTGGTGGTTAATTATTTTAAAGTTTTGGGGAAATCGTAATGTTGCAAAACCCACTCAAACGAGTGCTTCAAAATTAGGGATGGCTTTGGCTAGCCACCATATCCTGATTTGTCCAATAAGTGGTGGTGTTAACTTTTGTATTTTAATTTCTTGTTGAAATTTTCACTTCAATTTGTAGAAATGTATCATCACGCAATCTGTACAAAGTATTGTAATGCAGTGTATCTGTTTTTTTAACAAAAGGTCTGTCTTTACATATTAACAATAGAAAAATTTTTAGCATTGTGAATGAGGATTTTTAGTAGAATGGGAAGCTATTAACTCCATTTGCTTCCCTTCAGTATTTAGATTATTTTGTTAATGAACTGGAGTTCTTTTTTTCAGTTTTCATTTTCCCCTCAATGCTGGTGTGATGCATTTTAGCAATGATTTTGAGGTAACACCGAACAAGTATAAGTGCCTTTGTTTCCATTTTTTTTTTCCATCCAAGGGCCCGATCATTGTTACTCAGCTTTGGGGTAAAATCAAGAATCTTTGACCTAGTTTTTACACACTGAGCAAAACTGTAGTTTTTAGTACCCAACTGCTGAATCTAGCCCACGCTGCTGACGAGCAACATACTTGAACATCAGGTAAGGGTCCCCATGTGCTGCACAACAGAACATCATATATGAATGAGAGATGGGTACTTCAAATGACTTCATTAAGGAAACCTGTGGAGATTACTAGACCTTAAATGATTTGACAAAGTTTTCCTTCTGTTGAATTGAGAGATCAATATTATAACTATCACTACCATTGGCTAGGTAATGCTGCTAAATCTGCATAGGCCATTCTACCTTTAATGAGATTTCGCTAGGCAATACTTATATATTTTCATGGCACAGTTTCTTTATATTTTTGCATTTTGTCCTTAAACATTCCTGTATAATTTTGGTATGCTGAGTGCTGGTGAGTCTGTAGACACCTTAACATCAGGCATAATTTGCATATTCAGTTATACTAGGTCATATTAAGTGAATATGTACAACTCAACTTAGCAGGCACTTTTCACATAGCTTTCGTTTTCCTTTATGTTGCAAGTTTTGTTAATCTTCCAATACCTGTCTCCCATCCCCAAGGAAAATAAAACCAAATAACTAATGGAGTATGACCCAACAAGGCAGCAAGATACACTGTTCATGTGTGTATATAGCAAACCTACAATATAAACACCAGGAAAACAAATTAAACCCCATATGTAGATTTGTATAATTTTTCTCTCCTCGTTTATATCTATTGATACATAAAGTCTACAGGCAATAAATAATATCATATATTCAAGTTTATATCTTCCATCTATCTTTGTTTATATTTGCTGGCCCATGGTTTTTATACAATTATATATATTAATATTTTTTTCCTATCTCTTTAGATTGCAGAGATGGGCGTTGGGGTCACAATTGCTCCAAAGTATGCAACTGTAAAAGCCCAAAAGATGTATGCAGAAAAAATACTGGTTTTTGTCACAGCGGATGTGCAGATGGTTTTGCGGGAGTTGCATGTCAACGATGTAAGAAAAATTTAAATCTTTATACAATGTCCAAAATCACTGCTGTATTATTTGTTTTTGTGAGTTCACATAACAGCATCTACTGGGTTTGCAGAATGTCTAACATCTCTTCTTCCTGCTCCTCTTTTTCTTCAAACATGACACTGCAACTGGTTGGGTTGACACTTCAGTTAGACGTGAACAATACAAAAGGCAAAAAGGTAAATTCGGGCTATTATATTATACCACAATACCATGGGTGAGTTACAAAGTTATGTCAAGATAGCACATAGGACTTTTCAAAGAACCACAACTTCACAAGTTTTGCCCCAGTGTGGCATTTGGCAACATTTCTTAAATAAAACGAAACGTTGTCCCACATGTTCACTAGACACTGCCAGACAATAACATGCAGAAGGACCCACTAAATTAAACCAACTCCTAAACATCTGACCCTGAAACCTACCTTACCAAAAAGTGCATGATGTATGTAACTATTTATTATAAGATTTAAAATGATTCTTTTAAACATTTTTAGATGTGAATTGCTGGTTTGTATAAGAGAGAATGGTAAAGTCCTTTGAACGGAAACCTGCTGATGACCTTGCATCATCACATGTATCCAAGTTTAGGGCAACAATTGTTGGAGAACTCTCCCATCAAATGATGAATTATGTGGAAAACCACTGTGCCTCATGGCTTCATGTTCAGGTGTATCTAGCTATGACTTGAAAAGAATAATCACATGTAAAATGACGCCACAAGCATCGTAGACTTCCAGTGTTAAGTAAAAGAATTAGATTTTGTTGTGATTGTTTTGTTGGTACATATATTATAGAATTAATGCATTGTCCTCATAGTTGGGTTGAAATTTATGAGTATATGTTATGTTTAAACAATTTACATTGATCTCAGTGGTCTTTATAACCATCGTTTTAATTCGCTATTTTTTATCTTTATATATTTCACTATGGGGCCATCTAATACAGCGTCGCATCATCCGACTGCCCCATAGTGTCCATTTTGGTAATAACCTTTTTTCCCAAACCCAACCTGAGGGTGAATCAAGCTTCTAGTGTCCACATAATTTTTCCATTCAAATGAAAAGTTTGTCAACCTAGATAAATCTAGATGAGTCAACCTTGAAATACAATAAATCGACACACTATATCATTTTATTATATATATATATATATATATATATATATATATATATATATATATATATATATATATATATATATATATATATATATATATATATATATATATGCTCCTGGTTTAAAAAAAAACATCTATTGGTATAGCATTTGGCCATAATTTAGAGGGTAAGTGTGGGCCTGTTTTTGGTCTGTGACACGGTTTCATTTCTCCAATTCAGTTTTGATTATAGTCATAGCTGAGGTCAGACAGGGTCTCTGAAAGCCCTTTCTTCTGTCACTTTGTCTTGTCTCTCAGTAGCCTCTCAATCATCTGTGGATAGTGAATATATGCTGCATTCGCGTAGCTACTATATGCTGGGTAAAAGTTGGCTTCCAACATCCAGAAGATGCCCCCATATCAAACTGTGAAGTCGGCTTTAAGTGATAAGCAAATACTACTACTACTACAACTACTATTACTACTTGATTTTTATAGCGCCAATAAAGTAAGATGCTCACAACGCTTCACATAGAAAGCCTTAAAAGCTAGCATTATCTAAAGAACTGATCATTAATCCTGTTAAAAATCAGTATAAGGTAAAATTACTTAGAACAGCAAAAAGGAGGAACCCGCTTATTTGCTTGATTAGGATGTCTACTTTTCTGCATGAGAGACCCCAGCGCATTTCAATCATCCCTTGTTTGAAAACCATTCAGTAAACATCACAGGAGACAGTAAATATATGAAATTAATTTCTGTACAAAGTTCTGTCCGTTACTTTTATCTTTTACATACTTTCAGTCCTACATGTCATAGTTATAGCAAGGCGCTCTGTAGCAAGTAACTATAGGGTGCTTGCAATAAATACCAATACACTTGAATGATTAATATTTTGCGTAAGTCTTTAATATGACTGGACTGATTGTGATGTAAAACTAGGACAATTACTTTCCCAGATTTGACATACAGTCAGTCAATTGTGGGGAAATATAATATATAAATTATAAGTTAGTATTATAAATATTGAAATTAAAACTTCCGTACACCTTTACTAGTTTACTGTTGTTGTCGATGATCCAGTTTCACTGGCTAATAATATCATTACATTAAATCTAAATACTCGGTGGTAAGTATCACTTGACTACCATTATTGGAATGAACAAATGTGACATTGGGTATGTATTGAATGAGCCACGGTGAAATGGCTTTGCTGTGTGTTATTGAAATGTCCATAGGCTATGGTGTTGCATGATTTGCCAGCACCTAGCATCATCCCGTATCAAGTGTTAACCCAAATTTGTTTACTCTGATATTGTATTGACGGTATTCTAAACTCATGGTTTGATTCATTTCGTCCATTGAATGAAGTTTTTGGGGCTACCACTGTCCACAGTGGTTGTGCATAATATACTAGTAGTTTATGACCAGTTATATTTATACCATTTGTTCCTGTCTTGCTAGCTTTCTTTTTGTTGTTATCCTTCTTGTCATCATCCTTGTGCCAGGGCCATTGAAGCAAATATATGTTCTGACTTGAGACTAAAAATATCCGACATGAAATACCCGCTTTTTCATGGTTCCCTAAATCTCCTTCCAGGTTGTATTTTACAACAGGTATGGCTTACCATAAACAGCAAAGTCATACAAATGAAAAGCAGCCATATTGAAATGGAATATGCAAAACGTCCATACATTAAGTTGGGAACCAGCTTTTTAACATGTCTGGTGGTAGCTTTTGGACAGTTCTACTTTCATTAGTCTCATATTTATTTTAAGAACTTGGCTGAGTATTTGCATATTGAATTGGATGGAGCTTTCGAGCCATATACACTGTTAAAATGCTTAGATTGTGTGAGTGGTCTTCACTTACATTCCAGTCTGAAATCTGTATAAGGTGATGTTTGAAGCACATTGGGGAAGTCATTTTTTATGGCAGCACTGAGTCCTAATATTCACTTTTTGTTTATTTTGTGAATTCTTGTTTCCTGTCACTTCGACTTCTTCATGGGCTATCCACAATATATATATATATATATATATATATATATATATATATATATGTATATATATATATATATATATATGTATATATATATATATATATATAAATATATATATGTATATATATATATATATATATAGATATATGTATATATATATATATATATATATATATATATATATATATATATATATATATAGTTCCCCCCTATGCATCTTCAGCTGCATTTTGGATATCTAACTGATAATCGGTTTCTTTGCTTCTTTGCACAACAATGTGAATGTATTTGATTCTGATTACACCAGCTGTTATCCCAAATTATGTATGTATGTATGTATGTATGTATATATGTATGTATGTATGTATGTATGTATGTATGTATGTATGTATGTATGTATGTATGTATGTATGTATGTATGTATGTATGTATGCCTGTATTTATGTATGTATGTGGCTCTTTCCAATAATAATCAAGCTTGTATGTGTTGTTTATGTGGTTGTAGCAATTGACAATGGTGGAGAGCTCTAATCAAAAGCCTTTCGTCTTAACATAAGCGTCATATAGAAGTTACACATGTCTAAGTCATAGTAATGCGCACACTCATATGCACACCCTTGGAAAGTAGCAGTGGAATAAGAAGAAATGGTTATTTTAAAGCTTTAATATATACATTCTCTTCTCCATCTGTATCGTAGACCAGGCATGAAGTATACACTACAAGAACAGATCTTTAAGCCCCCATGTCTCTGTTCTATACAGAAGCTCAATATCACCATGTGCACACACTGGCCCAGCTTGCCGATCACTTTACAGGATGTTAACTAGTTAACTAACTAACTAACTAACTAACTAACTAACTAACTAACTAGCTAACTAACTAACTAACTAACTAACTAACTAACTAACTAACTAACTAACTAACTAACTAACTAACTAACTAACTAACTAACTAACTAGAGTGACTAGACTGACTGACTGACTGACTGACTGACTCACTCACTCACTCACTACGCTGCATTGCCCCTTCTTTCCTTAACTTCTTGGTACGAAAAAGATGCAAAAGCACCTTTTTGGAACATGCGATGTTCATGATCGATGTTATAAGTTTTTAAAAACTCATCAAATGTTAAAAAGGCTAATTAGAGGCACCAATCTATTAACAGCAGTGCTATTTTTTGCTTAAAAGCAAAGAACAATTAGCTTGAGGTGCAGGGTGCTGTTTGTAGCAAAGGAATACTAGGAAAAAAGGCAGCGTTCCACCCTGTGAAAAAGGCTCTTGTATTGGTATCTAAACCTGGGGAGTAGACAAGTTGGTCTGCGACTGAGGGAAACTGTAAAGAGGCACATAATGCACTGCAAATAAGATATACTGCTCCGCAACGAAACAACTCAGTTTACCCTATGTATATTTCGCAGCATTTTCTACTCTTACCATGCATGTCCAATGACGGTAGGGCTCGGTAGCAGGCTTGTTGTGTTGATATGATTAGGTTTTCATTTGTGTAGGAGCAGCTGGAAAACAGAATCACTTCCTCTGACAGTATACAAGATGTACATTGCTTGGTTGCTACATTCTGATCGAATTTGATAAGTCACTGGGCAAAATCAGTTATTTTCTCTTCAAAACATACCGTCAGATGCATTTTATGTTCTGTCAATGTTTGATATCATGGACATGAAGAATTGCCATCTGTTCTGCTTGTTGGTGAGAGGGACATAAGGGATTTTCCTGAGGAATCCGAGCCTTTTTTTCCTTGTATTTTCATGCCCAAATACGATTTGAGACTGGTTCATATATGCAATTTGTAGTAACATTGATAAAGTAGGTGACTTTATAATGGTGCACAAAATTCAATAGTTTTTGCCTGTTCCAGCAGTCGTTGTGCCGTCCACGCTGCATACATTTCAAGGCGTTAGTTCAAAATATGACAGTCAGCCTTGCCATGTCCATTTCCCATTATATGTCTAGGACATAAGGTTGGCATTTTACACTATCTTGCTTCTCATCACACTCCCTCGTATCAGCTTTGAAACTGTCATTTCGTTAATGGTTTAGATAATATACAAGTATTTCTTGACACAAAGTGTATATGTTAGTTCTCAAATATACTCCTATTTTTTAATCATTTTAATTTTAGCAGTGACAGGCCTTATTATATCATATGTACATTGACCTATGATTATGTTGTCTTGAAGTGTGTCTATAACACTGGTTTCACTTCCTCAAGAGTTGTTGTCCAGGACACACATGCTTTCGAAAGGCCCCTGACTTGCTTTGTCAGTGAAAATGTCTTCTGTTAGCTCTACTTTCATTTGAAATTTGAGAAATAATCACATTTATAAAGAGGAATGCTATTCACATGTTGGTCATATTTATGGTACTGAACTTTATTGTCATCGTATTGTCATTGTTCTAATCCTTCCAATGGTCAGTCACTATAGTGATTCATTTGATACCTATATGCTGCAGTAAGCAGACATATTGTAATAATGGAACCTGAACTTGTTTCAGTTCTAAGCAGATTGATGGGTTGGCTGGAGGTTTCAAAAACTTTCATAGAATGTTGAGTGAAGAATGGAGAAATTTTACGAAGCTAAATTGTGGGAACAATTGTGAAATAAGTGTTTCGGTGTTTCAAATACCAGCACAAAACATAGAATTAATAAACCAATAGCAGCAATATATATCTGTCCAAGCAATATGCCATATGTGAACGTTTAAAACACTTAATGACCTGCCAAGTCATTCAGTTTTGTATTTTTTTTTTCAGTTTCTCTGAGAAAGTTGGTAAATAATGTGGTATTAGAGTGTTTGAAGGAAGGAACTTTCCTATGAACAAAGAAATGTACCACCACAAAAAACACTGCATATCCAAGTACCTGTCATTACTTGTTTTTACAACAGGATGTTTACTCTTATGTTTGTTCGGACTTGAACTGATTCCAATATATAACCTGGGTTCTGTCAAACCATGCTTTTGTTGTTATAAGCCTGGAATAGGAATGGCTGGACATATGATCAGTTCGTGCTAGGCAAGACTGGACATGTGATCAGCTGCAATTCTTTTCGTATTATTGTCTTGAGGTCATTCATGATGTAAAATTGTGGATAACATGTGTCAGGAAGAGTGTGTGCATTTGCACAATGTGGAGCTTATGACTTACAATAGTCAATTAATCTGATCTTACCACCAATAAATCTATGTCATGCTTCTATGTCAATTAACTGTTGATCTTTCTGTTGGTGGCTTGGTTGAATGATCTCTACATCTGTTGTTCAGCCAAGGGATGATTTGTGTCAAATGGTCAACTGCATCCCCCATGGTACACATTTTAATGCAATATAAGCACACATTTGCATTACATGTGTCCTAGGGAGGGATTTATCTTGGCTATGGGGAGTTTTGAATCTAAATTAATCCTCAATATAGTTTGACAGTGATGGTTAGTTGCATTATCTTCTGATGGAATTCAGTTGCATGGAAAACTGTTGCTATTATATCAATATAAGTTTGATTTATAACAATATGCCCATTGTATTGTGATCAGGGGTGATAGCATGAGGCAATGTTCTGCGCTATTTATCCTAAATACCCCTTTCTGTTGCGGTTGAGTTGTCAGTTGTTTTACTTGTTGAAAATGTAACTTCGACATTGTATGGAAATGCTTATTTTGCAGTCATATTGTTTTGGGGGATATGGACAAGTATGGGTGTAATTTAAGTGAAATACATACACTGAAGGTATGATTTGTGGGGAATAGCCTTTACTTCATTCATTGCATTGAGTACTTTGCCACTATGTTTTTTATATGCAACACATTTCCATTGAAATACATTAAATGAATAGTACACTGTCAATTTCACTTCTTAGATTTAAAATCACATTAGTCATCTTTTTCACATTGGCATTGGAAAATGAATGTTTTGGTAACTCTTGAATCTATTTGTAATCATTATTAGGTTGAAATGTATGAGTACAGCTAATGCTTTGCTGAACTAATGGGTAAATACTTCATTGGCTACGTTGTGCTGTGGGATGTAATCTCCAATGAGATTTTGATAAAATTATAATTGGCAAGCTTGCCAAGATTCAAGGCTTTTACTTTGTGTCTATCTTCTCTGGATAAGTAAAGTATGGCAGTACAGGGCCGATGTGTTCAAAGAACCCATAATGTAAGGGCAGATCAGCTCCCTTGCTTGTCTCGTTTTTTGGTTGAAATGTATGAATATAGCTCATGCTTTTCCAAACTGATGGGTAAATACTTCATTGGATATGTTCTACTGTGGGATGTCTTCTCCAATGAGATGATAATAAAATCATAATTGGCAAACTTGCCAGGATTCAATGCTTTTACTTTGTGTCTATCTTCTCCGGATATGCAATGCAGGCACAGGGATCTCATTCCAGTAAATTATGGCAGTACTGAGCTGATGTGTTCAAGAACCCATAATGTGAGGGCAGATCAGCTCCCTTGCTTGTCTCTACCTTTGGAGTTTAATCTATCTGATATTGCTGACTGGATTGACGCGAAATCTATCCAGGGAATTATGGGACTAGACTGAATTACTTTGAAGGCAGGTAATCTTGAGGCTGGAGCTATCTGTAAAGCGCAACACGGCGTGTTTCTTGCCCTGTTTACACAAGGTTGGACATTGGATTTCAACTATGAAGTGCATGATGGTCTGCTTTTTTTAAAAAAGTGGACAACAGGTACTTCCGCTTGGTTCCCCCGTCTGTTTCTTCCTGATGACTTCTGCACTAATGTGATTGAAAAATGCCATAAAGATGTTTGGCCAGAAATCCATCAGGAAGTTGTTAAACAACTGGAATTATATCTTATATGCATGGTCAACTAAAGAAGAGTAAAATGGGTGACCATGAGAGACATGCTTTTCCCAACCTCCTGCATGCAGGTTGTCAGCATGAATTTGTTTTACCCCATTCATGATTTCTGACCAAGCAAATATGAATGTCTTAGTAATTGTAAAGCATCTAAGTGGTAGGTCAGAAGCCATCCCTATTCCCGGGAAAACTACTGAAGTAGTGCAGGAAATCATTGCTAGGGACTTCCTTGAATGTCATGCAGTACCTGAGGCAGTAATTACTGATCATGGCACAAAATTCTTGGTAGCCAGATTCAAGAGTTATATTAAGGACCTTGCCGCAGAGCAGTGCCACGTCCTGTCTTTATCATCCAGAGATAAATGCTAAGGTAGAGCAGTTCAACTGAGCTTTAAAGGAATGATCACCAAACTGGTAAATAACAATGCTTAAAGGGAGAAGAACAATTGGCTAATGCTCTGTTGGCTCACTGGCCAGGTACCAAGGCCGTCATGGTATATGCTTCACATTTTTTCTCATGTATGGCCAGTGCAAGTGACTTCCCTCCACTTAATATTTGGGATTGACATTTGGGGACATATACTCACTTGGGGGATTGATCTGATACCCTGGTCTCAGCGAGCAAAATCTTGCCTACTCAAGGGGGTCTAACGGGTAACCCTTAAATGCTAAGGTAGATGTAAGGAACTAAAGCCTAGAGACACGGAGATACTCGAAGCTAAGGAAAGTGGACATTTTTATCCTGTCATGACCCTCAGTGCGTAACCTTATCCCACTGGTGTGTTAATAGTTCAGCAGTCTTAGGTATATTTTAGTCCCTGGTGAGATTATCCACAGGTATTGTCCCACAGTTCTAATCCTATGACAGGTGCCAAATGATCTGGCACAAATCCCACACAGGTACAGTTTGGTTCCAATGTGGTACAACAAGAAATATACCAGTCCACTAAAGACCCTGACCACACCCCACAGGCAATAACAATAGCCTGCAGGCCCATTGGCATGTAGTCAGTCACCCAGCTCTTGTCAGATCTTTCCAAAGTCTCTCTCTCCAGTCAGGAAAATAGCTGCTTTATGCATATACAGAGAAATGTCACCATTATTCCACAGATTTCTAATTTGTCACAACCCCCAGTACATTAAGTGAGACCTGTCTCTGATCTTTCTAGATCACCTCTTAAATGTGTACAGACAGTACAAGGAAATGAGTCATATGAATGTAGGGTAACACTTTGTTTACAAGCTGCCTAAGAGTCACCCCAACAAAGCAGGCTAACACTGTGACCTGGTACACACTCAATGAGTACAGTGACCTCTAAAATCAAAACAAACAGGCATACCCACATTCATAACAATGGGGACCAACAAGATGTTACCACCTCTGGCAACTTACTTACTCCAGGTATGACTGAGCCCATACATTTTACAGGATTACAAGCTAGGCAAGAGTACTTCTCAGGCCAGCATTTAGCATATGAGTGCCCTCTCATGGACAGAGAATGGTTAAAACTAGAGGCAGAAGAACAAGTTGCTTCTATTTTTTATGCTTAATGCTTACTGTGATTGTGGTTTTGGAATCTGTCGAGGCCTCAGTGCAGCCTCTGCAAGATGGTTAATTCATAGGCAAAGTTGATCAATGCCAAATTCAGTTGGGGGAATTTACATTTTTTATGATCATTGATAATCCAGAACTAGACCCAGCACTCTGAAACAGCAGTAACATTGTTTTTCCACCTGAACACGTATCAGGAAAGGAAATAATATGTTATATAACTTCATATTTGGCTTGTATGTTAAGGATCAATAAAGTCTTACAAGTCATCATGAATCAACCCTAGCACAGGACTGAGGCCAAAACCTCATTGTGCTAGACGTGGTTAGCTCAATTTCATTGGCTCTCTTTCAAATACCTTGTTTGGGCTGGCCACTGATGACAGTGTTGCCGCATGCCGCCAGGCTATGGACAAAAAAACATCATATGCAGATGATTGCAATTTACAAGGTAAACAAACTGACCAATTGTTAAGCTTCACTCATGCAGCTATGTCTTGCAACCGCTACCATCTTAACCACATTACAACTTTCATTACTAAATCATTAATACAAAAATTGAATAGAATGCTCATTGCCATTAATGAGACCACAAGACAAGTGTGACTAGATCAAGCATACTATTTCGAACACAGTGTCTGACTACTAGAACAAGGGACTGCCTCTTATATACATGGAGTACAATGCTAGCAACAGACAGAAAGCCTCTCTGGAATTTGGTCGGTTCATTGAAGGCATTTTAGGTATTGTGCAATTGACTTATGTTTTGCGTCAAGCCACCACCAGCAGCAATTACCCAGTACACCCTGTGCAATGGTATTATGAACATGTACAAGTATAATCTCTGTTGGATGCTGGCACTCGTTTCTACAGGGTTAAGTTTTCTGTTAGTGGATGGGAGGGAGTATCATCACTACCATATAGCTACCTGGTTGGTGCCCTACAAAAAGAAGGGGTGCACCATTCAGATCATTTCAGGGCCTACCAGTGTGGGACTGAATAAATCTGATTGTAGCATTTTTCAACCTGCATGATGCATGCGTTGCTGCCTCCTAATGCGCACACAGTGTCACACTTCTAGAACAAGGGGGACTGCCTCTAAAAAAAATGGTGTGTAAGGCCTTTCAGGAAATTGGTTAGTTCATAGAAAACATTCTAAGTATTATTATTAATTGATTGATGTGTTGCATCAAGCCACAGCCATTAGCAGTTACCCAGTACATCCTGTGCAATGGTATTATGTACATGCACAAGTGTATCCTCTGTGGGATGTTGACACTCTTTTTTCTGGGTTAAGTTACCATTAGTGGATGGGAACGGGTATCATCAATACCATATAGCAACCAGACTGGTGCCCTACCAAAATAAAAGGTAAACCATTCAGATCATTTCAGGGGCTGCCAATGTTGGACTAAATAAGGCCGACTGCAGCATTTAACATCCTGTGGGTTGCATTGGTTGGTGCCTCATAGTCTGTAGGATAGGACCTTTATATTCAGCACCAGAAGGCTGGATAGAAAAACATTGCAGTGGAGTATCCTTTGGTCTCGTGTTTACAATGGACATCATATTCCTAGTTTGTGGCCTTCTTGGGGTTCTTGCTTGGCATAAAAGATCCGTCATTGCCTCATTTCGTTTGCATACCACTGATCCAACTAACATGAGGAAATATTCTCGGAGAGATCAGGTAAATGGGAAAGAGGATAAGGCAATATCTCCCATTTCCTTTCCTTCTGACCAACAGCCCCATTAATAAGATAAGCCAGTTCCTGAAATTTGTCTGTCCATATTTCCTAACTTTAAGGCTAAGTAAATATCAACATTTCTAACTTACCTAGTTTCCACTATTTATGAAGGTTTTCACGTAGGGTTGGGGGCCTCCATAAGTACAAAAATGACAGACGTCCCAGTAAGGTTGGAACCATGAAGCTGGGGACTGCTAAGAAGGCTCACTTTTGTTTATGTCTAATGCTTCCAATTTTGCTATAAACATAATTAAACTATATATTTTCCTGATGCTAACGATAGTTAGATATGTAGGAAATAAAAATAAAATATTTAAGAGATATTTATGGGATATTTGTTTCAGTTTTACCAATTGGTATGAAATTATATATTTTTTGCAAGTTTTTGAGAAAATATGTATTTTCAAGCTTTGCAAAGTACCTAAATAAATAATTTATAGCAATATCCTGCAGCGACCTTGGTGTTTTAAGAAAAATACGTTTGGGCTTTTAATGTCGTACATTTTCTTTCTTTAATGAGCTCCAAGTGTCACAAAATGACACACATCAAACCAAACAAAAGGATCACTCCTAAATTGAATGGTTTTGCGTCAATATCTGTTGATTTTTAGATGATCAAGACATAATTTTTTATTTTACCTCTATTAAAAATGTATTGATGTAAAAAATGACAAAAATGGAGAAAAACAGTATAAAATAAAAGAGTACAGATTCCCAAGCATAAGTGGCTGTTACATGACATGCAGATTCCAGTCACCTCCAGCTTTGACCACGTGTGTAAGACACATGCAGCTTTACCTATGCGAAGTCTTTATAGTATTATTTTGATTTTTTGGCTTTAGAAATGAAGTTTTGAACTCGCCTCTATCAAATTTAGCCACTTGTCTCGGTTTTTCTGTGTGGTTTCGCCATGCTGGAGCCCATAAAAGGCTGGCGATGTAAATTATGTAAATCCTTTAACCCTTGACCCTCCTTGATAATAATAATAATCATTATTTAATTACTCCCGAATTCGAGGAAAAAAATCACATACAAATACATCGAAATAAGAACATAAAGTGCACAAAAATGTACGAACTAAGCCCAGATTCAAAACAGAAATAGAGCGTAACATCAAAGTAAGTAGATAATATATATGTATGTTGGACAATGACTGGTAACCAAATATAAGAAACATGTAAGTAAATATAAGCAAAAGGTAAACTTAACAAAAGCACATTACCACAGAACACAGGCTTATGTTGGTTAAACATAGGATAAATATACATGTACACATGAACAATACAATGACAGACCAAGTGGACACACAAGTAAAATGGTAATATTATGCCCTTAAATCAAGACACATATTTTTTAATGACTTTGTAAAGAGTCTGCTCAGTTGGTGTTTTATACTATTTCTATAATTTAATTCAGGGTGGTTAATTAGATATTTGATTGAATCAACCAGTTGGGGGGAGTTAATTAACAATTTTGAATTCTACATGTAGGTCCATGTTATGCTAAAATGATATCCTTTATGGAAACACCCCGAGGGAGGACGCGGGTAACCAATGTACTGTTATGGTCATTGCTATTGACAATATATTCAGAAAGAAAAACGTACATAAGGATCTGCATGGAGCTGATCTTTTGAAGACTGTTTGTAACAAAGAAGCACTTCATCGATGTAAAGTTCCAAAATGGTCGGTAAATTCAGAGAACTTAATAAACAACTATGAATGGACCTCTTGCTAATACCTTATATAGATTTAATGGTACAACCCTGGGCAGAAATTAGGCATGATGAAGGCCACGTGGCAAGTGTACACTTTCTGTACCATGTGAAAGACATTTTACTCCAGTGGTTTCCCTTATATAACGTTTTGCAGCTGTGTCGAGCCCCGGAGGAGTAAACTCAGCGCTGGACAATCCAAGCATAGCCTGTTGTGGAGAAGAAACACGATTCAGAACATGTTTTCGCATCAGAATTAGTGTGTCTATAAGTGACTCACAGGATATTCAAGTGTGGCTCTACAGCTAACGTCTTGTCACCACGTTTCCACGTTGGGTCCTTATGGACCAGTAGTTTACCAACTGACATGCACTTGGTTTTCTAAGCGCTCAAATTAAAGCGCCGTCTAATGGCACAATTATGACATACATTAATTACAATCTGTAACCCAGAAGCACTAGAGGCATAACAGTAATATCCTCAGCGTAGGCACATGTGTTGTGTTTATACTTACCAATTTTAACACCTTCCTCAGTAGCTTGTAACTCTAGAAGAATAATATTCATAAATATATCAAATAACTATGGAGACAATAAACGGCCTTGTTTGGTACCTCTATTTACCCTGAATGTGTCAGTGTGTTTACCTTCCTTTCTATCATGACTTGTAATTCTGAGTACCATTTATAGAGAACAAAATGTGAAATAGTCAGGACACTTCCAAGTTTTTAAAACGTACTAGGGTGTCCAAACACTTTTCTGCGTCGAGATAACATATAGATAATGGAGCGTTACCCTGGTGGAAATGTGAAATTACATCATGTAAGTAAGCACACGCTAAAGATGTATCTCTATGTTCTGTGAAACGAAACTGGGAGGTGGTCGCCTTGTCACCGGGTAACATGTACAATTCAATGATTTTGCAATGGACAGAACTCACAATGATATGTGTATAGATATATTCCACATTAGGGTTAAGGCTCGGCTTTTTCAAGATCGGGGAAATTACACCAAATTTAAAGTTTTCTGCTACAATACCCAAGCGGTTAATTGCGGAGTATAGACATGCCAAATGGGACCTTAAAACCAACGAGTTGCCATATTTAAAATGCTCAGAGAGATTTTCTTCTACTCTGGCCGCAGTGTTACCTAAAAAAAATATATATACATTAATCATATCTGGGGAAATCTGAACTTCTTTAAATACATCCTGTATGTATGCATTATAAAAGCTATTAAAGGAATAACTTCAAATTGCTCTGTGGTGATTGAACCAGAATCTTGAATGATATTTTTATAATAATTGGCAAGTTGATCAGCTCTCAATGCTGATTATAATTTGGACTTTCTGTGACACTTAATAAAGTTCCAAAAAGATATTCGGCCCTGTTTCAGTCATACCTGACTGGTAAAAACAGTTATTTTTTTAGTATTTTAAAGATGTTCTTTCTCTAATAGCAGTCTCAATTAAATCGAGTTCGTGTGGTTTTAGTCAGGTCTCGTTTCTAAATATTATATCACAGTTTTCTAATTCTAATATATCCAGAATATAAGAAAAAAAATTGATTTAAACCTTTCCAATTAAACCATTCACAAGTAAAATATAATATATCATCATGATCTTGACAAGAGCTAGACTGTGAGCCATTATTAGTAGATACATCAGGAACAGTCTCAACATTAACGAAGTTGTTGTGATTGTTATTGTAATGTTTACTCATGAACTTACATGGGCCACTGTCCTGGGCACTGATCTTACCATCCCCTGAGCCGGGGGCCATTCAGAGTCATGTCCACGGATGGACAGGTGCCCATTGACAGGGTTCGGTTGTCAGTAGTGTCTAATGTCTGCAATATACTGCCCTGTATGGTACATGGAACCACTTTGTTGGGCTGAGACAGTTGGTATGGCTCTACGAGGGTAGGGTTCATCATGACTCTGTTTATAGTGCCACGCATTGGTAGATTGTCCACTCTTAAATTGCCTATATTGTCCCATTGCAAATAATGGCTGTGGTGCGGGTTGAGATTGGACTGTAGATCCCTGCAATGTTGGGTTTGATGCTAACAATGGCCTCGCTGTGGAAGTCAGAATCTGTGAAGTACGCTTGATATCTTTAGAGTTTATATTTGACGCTCTCGCATGGAATTTGGTGTTAAATAGGCACACATGGGACTCCCTCTGGCCACAGAGTGTAATGAATTACTAGGTTACAATCCCGAGGAAGGATATTCCCTTAAAAATGATTTCCATGAACCTTGCCTTGCAGGTAGCTGCTCTGCTTCATGAGGATGAACCTCCAAGTTATGATTTAAAAAAAAACAAAACAACTTACTATGTTTTCCCAGGTATGAGCTCTATCTATCTAGGAAATGTAGATCTGAGAACCAGTAGCAGGTCCAGGGACATTTTTCATAGTTGTGTTCCTGAATCATGACCAGGGTGTGGCTTTAAGGGTTATCCCTGAAGTAGTATTGACAGCATTATTCAAGTTATTGGAGGACAAGTTGTTTTCTTGGTTGAACCCTGCAGATCAACTACCTGAACATGTAATCCTGGCTTCCATGTTGGGACATGGACGCGCTGTCTCTTAGCTTTATGATGTAACACATTCTGCCTGCGTTTTCTACTTGCTACAATAGCAAAGTTAGAGTTATCTTCTAAATCATCCCCATGGTCATCTTCACTATCTGGCAACTACTGTATATCAGTATTATGCCCGGTTGCCTGTTTCAATGTCTTTATTTCAGCGTTAAGAGCTGTGTTTTGTCCAGTAACAAGAACAAGTGGGGCTCTGAGTTGTTGGTTGTCTCCATTGATACATTTTACTTCTGAATTCAAAATTTCAGCTTGTGCATTCAAGGCAGCCACAGATTCAATTAAGTAATGAATATCACCCCAACTTGTCCACTTTAGATACATCCATTTTGTTACATTTATCATCAGTGTTGTCTGTGTTTGGGGGATCGTTTGTGGCAAACGCTTTGTCAAGCTTTTTTACAGGTTGGTTATTCACAAGGCTGAATCCTATGTAACATTTATTTCCCAAGAATTTGTGTTTTACCAGGCGATTAATTGAACAGCGATCTTTTAACTAAGTAAATAGAGGAATGGTTTTGTAACTTAGTGAGTTGTGAATTAATCCCAGGGATTCCTTATCTGGGTTTAGTAAAGACTCTTTTATGTCTTGAAAGTTGTACATAAACACATATTGAAGATTGTCTGTAACAGGACTAACAAACTTTTCTTTGGTAGAGCTTGACAGACGGCCCAGTGTAACCTCAGACAATCCAGTAATAGACAGCTTGTCTGACGGCTCTGTAATGTTACCTGCAGTAGCATCGCCTTTGTTTTTGTCCCCCATGGTCAATTTTTATTCATTGGTAATATAGCACGGAGATTCAAAGTCGGAATCCAGTTACTTTTGTCTTCAATATGTATCTATCACGTGATAATTTAGAAATGATCATGATTCCTTGGGGTCTCTGCCATAACCGCCAATGGATAGTACTGCTGAATGACAAGAATATTAATCCAATCCAGTTTTTTTGGCGGTTTGTACCGCAGCGTCAGATAAATGGCAGCGAATATATCTGCACATGCACAATTTTCCTCGCATTAACCTTGAACTAATGGCCCCGATTGTTTCAAAATGGCAGCAGGCACGTGTGTGCACAATTTGGATAATAATCATCCTTGCTCGCTAATTGGTGTCTGCTAACTCACTTCTCATGAGGTACGATATAAAGGCAGTGGACCTTTAGTGGCGATTTTTTAGAGATAACAGATGAGCCTGAAGTTGCTGATTTCTAAGATTGTGGATATCCGTGGCCAAGATGCAAGACTGCAATGTTCGATACTCGCTACCTTGCATCTGTTCACTCACTTCTCATGAGGTACGATCAAAGCACAGTATCCCTATATTGCTGATTCTTGAGAGATTTCGGATGGGCCTAACGTTGGTGATTTGTAAAATCGTGGATATCTGTGGCAAGGATGTAATATTTCAATGTTCGAAACTCGTTCACTGGCATCTGCTCATTCACTTCTCATGAGGTACGATCAAAGTGCAGTATACCTTTAAAGGCGATTTTTGAGAGATATCGGATGCCCGCAAACCCCCCGACGTTGGCTATTTGGGGAATTTTGGATATCTGTGGCCAAGATGCAGGATTGCACTGTCCGTTACCCGCTAACTTGTATGTCCTCACTCACTTCACATGAGGAACGATCGAAGGGCAGTATACCTTTAAAGGTGACTTTTGAAACATATATTGGGTAGGCCCGACGTTGTCGATTTGTGAAATCGTGGATATTTGTGGCCAAGATGCAAGATTGCAATGTTCGTTAATCGCAAACTGGCATCTGTTCACTCACTTCTCATGAGGTGCGATTAAAGTGCAGTTACATTTATTTGCGAATTTGTTAGAGATATCGGATGGGCCAACGTTGTTGATTTGTAAAATTGTAGATACTTCTGGCCAAGATGCCAAGAAATTGGAAATGAATGACGAGGAGCAGCAATTTTTGCAAGACACTTGAACTTGTCAGTACCACTTTACTTTGAGGGCTCACACCATTACATGGGCATGAGTGGCCCATGCATGTGTGCATTTCGACAGTTTCATGTGCAGCATTATAGCGACCTCGCTTTTCAAGACTTCGCAAGTGGTTTTAATGCTTCCTCGTTGGCGAGGTCTCCTTCCCGCATGAAACTTGTCTTGCGCTGAAGCACTCACTCCCCTTTGAGACTTACCTCACAGTGAAACTTACCTTGCAGCTGAATAGCCGCGCGATAATATTTAATACTGGTCCCCTAACAAGAAATTAGTAACTGTACGGCTGAAAGAGGGACGATCATAAGACCCATGGCACATTTCAAAAATTAAAAAAAATTCATCAAATTTATAACGATAATTATTACTTATAACCATTGCAGGCTCCCGGAACGGCTTGTCACATAACTGCGTCAAAGTGTATTAAATAATGAAATAGTGAGCTATTGCAACTCATGGCAAAAGACCAATAACGCAGAGTACTTTTGACTGGAAGTAATTTGAACACTTTATCTATAAAGTGAAAATGCGGTCTGTTCGCCAGGCGAAAAGGGCAACAGCGTTTTAATCAGGCAAAAACGGCAGTGGGAACCAAGTAATTTAAGTTCGCAAGTGCGTATGCTCAGGAAGCGAGGTACTTTTCACACGTGAACAGTATCTCGCGCTCAAGACAGGAGGGCGAGGGTTGGAACATGGTTAGGGAGATGACGTGAAAGCTAGCCAGCGTTCACGGCATATCAAGCCTTCGCAAATCAACAACTTTGAAATCCTGGCATTTATAAGTATATATTATAAGAAACATATACAGGCACATAAATATGAACAATTTTATATCGTTATCCTTATTCCTGTTTCCTCTCTGGTTTTTGCTGATACTGGTGTCATGATCACATACTGCAGTCCCGAAAGTCACAATAGAAATTCAGCTTCGAAAATTTGAACTAAATTGACTGTAACATGTCCGATATCTTTGAATGACATTTTGACACAAACGGCCATGCAAAGTTCTGCCATCGGGGCTTTGTGTGCATATTCAAGGAATTCTGCTTTGACATTCAAGGGTAGCATTGCTCAAAAATACTGCAAAAGATCTCATTGGGGAACGTATAATGGCAGCTCTTAGGGCCGACTTCTTTTTTCCTTTTATATATATATATATATATATATATATATATATATATATATATATATATATATATATATATATATATATATATATATATATATATATATATATATATATATATATACATATATATATATATATATATACTTTACAAACAAAATGAAAGTGACATGAAGTGCAACATTATTTTTTTCATGATATTAATTGTCAGAAAGGAAAGTTAGACATGTCTCACAAATGAAACGTACTCTACGTTCCATTTGTGAGGCATGCCTAACTGTACGGTACAGCCAGTCACGAGTCTCGGCACCATCGTTCTGACATGCAATTTTAGAAAAGAAATAGGTATCTCCTATGATCTGACAGTGTAAAAGTACACGTAATACTGGGTGAGAGCTTTATGATTACCTTGTGTTGTATACACATATATAGATAAATTATTCATATATTTTTACTCATTATTTTTTGCCTTGACCTCCTCACCTGTTTGAAAAGTGATAACATTATCAGACCACTAATTATGACATCCGAGTGTGCAATTACTCTGATATATGTGTATTTAGCCACCAATAAAAGCGCTTGGTTTATCCACCATCAATGTGTAATATTTATGGGCTTTCATTCTTACATTGTTTGTGTAATATTTGACGGCTTTCATTTTCATAAAAGATGCCTACCTTCAGTCTTCTTGCCCATGTGCAGCATTGTAAAAATCTCATTTTTCTTTGCGCCATGTTTTTCTTCATTTTTAATGCTGCGACTCCAAGTTCGAGACTTGATGTAAATCCTACTCCGACATATCTGTATGGAAAAGAAAGGGAGCAATAATCATGATGCTATTAAAACTACCCAAACTCACTTTACAGTTGATTATTGCAAAAGGGCCAATGACATGCTATTGTGACTAGAAAAAAATATCCATATTTTTCAAATAACATTACGGCCAAGCGTATACGCTTCTGATAACATGAGTGTTACTTTTTTGCGACAAACAAGAATGTTACATAAAAGTCGAAATATGGACACTAATTGTCCGGCCATTTGTGTTTTTTGACTATGAACACAAAAGATTTGTCCAGCATTCAAATTATTCTTACCCAAACAGAGACATCTGACAGATCGGGGTTTTCTCCGATGCATTTACATGTTCAGCTTCCTGTGGCTGGCGTCTCCGTGTTTTGTTTGTTTGGTTGGTTTATTTTTTGTTTGTTTGTTTTTTGTTTGTTTGTTTGTTTGTTTGTTTGTTTGTTTGTTGTTGTTGTTTTTTTTTTTTTGGGGGGGGGGGGTATTTAGGCATCTCTGTAACTACTTGACAGGTATCAAACCACAGTACAGAGATTTATGAGAATTTGTTAGCAAATGTTCGGCAGTATGCTTTCACTGACCAATGTGGGAGAAATTTTGGATGTAAACAACAGATGTGCATGTAAAAGCTTTGGGTATATTGCTAAAAACCAACCTTGCATCAGTGGCCCCGTTCAAAATAACACGACACAACAGTAGAAATTGACTCATTCAACCCTAATGATGCTTTTTCCTGTAAATATCTAAATGTCGTCTGCCAATTGTATTTTACTTTTTTTGACCTGAAACTTCATATACCAGACTATACCAAAGTTTAGCTTCCTTTTTGCAAATAACATCACGGCGAGAGAAGCCGAGCAAAAGCTGTTGACTCGGTCCTCTGTCAGGGAGGAAAGAGTTAATCGTTATTGGATAAAATGGTTCATTGTTCTCCGAAGATAATTGAATGACTAATGTCTTCTTGGCATGGGGTACTTTGATGTGGCTCATAACCATGCCATGCGGCAGTGGATACGGACACAATCCAATTTTTGACCTGCGACTTCTCATATAAACTTCATTTTTCAGAACAGACTTTTGTTGACATGAAACTTCATATACAAGACTTTACCAAAGATTAGCTTCCTGGCTCCCACCTTAAAGTGATGTTTGGTTAATTCTTAATATGGAAGTAGGTTCAACCTAGCAGCGAGTGGAGCATTTATGTTAAATATGTTGTGGGCATAGCCTAAGACGCGAGCGTCACCATTACAAAGTATCAATAATAATTTCACGTCAGTGGATCAGGCACTAGCACCTGGTCGCTAGGTCCCTCTATCGGTCATTGACTAAGACAGTCTAGAGGGTCTAGGCCTTAGAACCTTAAGCAACTTAATGAACCGGTCTGTCATATAGCCTTTCTTTTGGTTAGACACTGTTCCACAAGCAAATAAATACTGTGCCCAAGATCTATATATCCCCGTTGAAATGGATTCGTAACCTGTGGCAGAAACGTAGTGGGTACAAAGAGTGATTGTTGGAAGTTCGCGCGACAACACCAAATCTGAGCGTCCATTGGCAACATGGCCGTTGGGGGCCTAGACGTCATGATCTACATGTAAAAAGCTACCACTAGATACTACGTCACACAGTGATTGGCATTCTGAAACTTCTGCCATGCGCAGTTGTTACCAGGCCAACCAGAAGTGTTAAATTTCATGGAGGAAAGCATGGCGATAATCGGTAAAAATGATGACCTTGGATGAACAAAAATTCACCCAAATGATGTTAAATCTGACAACAATAGAGATGCCAAATACAGCGAATAAGAGAACTGAATGTGAATCAATGGTTCACATGAGTGGGTTCCAAAACGCTACGCTGGGGAGCTTTTAAAGGTTGATAATGATGATAATTTGGATGTGACCACGTTTTTCAAGTTGCAGAGACTGTATGTTTGGATTGATGAATTACCTTATTTTTTTGAAAATGTTTATGTGTTACATATAGAGCTCGCTCCGCTCGCTATTATGGATGCCTTCTCACAGGTAAAACCCATTTTCTTTCAGCATATTGTGGTGCATGACTATTGAGTGACATACCTGCCTCTCTGCACAGGTGAATTATAAAATTATATAAAAAAGATTGCTATAAGTAACTATTTTGTTAACGAAGGGTCATTCTTAGGATGCGTAAGATAATAGTAACACTTCATGTGGAAATTAATTGTACTGATGTTATATGGAACAGGCTGTTAACGTGTTAATGGTGACAAGCTACACTATGCAGACAAGATCATTTCATGACAACCATTTGCATATTTCTATCCTCACTATTAAGTACGAAGCTAATGATTTATAATATTTCTATATATTATTCTCCATATATATTTTCTGTATTGTTTATGAATCACCATATATTGTTGTGTATTTGCCCCCCCCCCCCCAGTTATCGTTACATTCGTGGCACTACCTTGTAGAAGCTACTACAATTATGTCAATGTGCATGTGGTTGTTTTTGAAAGCCACAAAGGTCAGTCATATTGCCCATACAAATGTCTGGCTTGTTCCAATAAAGCACACGAGGGGACTAATTACATTGTATTTTTTGGATCAGGGGCTGGTATATGCTTAATTTAACTCTGTATTATATGTTCTCTTGCCTTGACGATAAGTATATTCTGTAGGCTTCATGACACTTTATTCAATCAGTTGCCTGTTGTTAATAATGTTTATCGTTTGCATGTTGAGAGTGTCAATATATGAACCTGATCATATTGCCTTAGAGTTTGATGCCGAAGATCTGGCTACGGTGGTGGGCATAGAACTGCAATATAGTCTTCCTAGCTTGCCTATTTTCTCTTTAAAGTATACTGGAGAACTTAATTCTTTTCTTGAGTTTTGCAGTATCAAAACTGAAAATTGTCAGAAGGAATGTAAAATCCTTTGTGTGTGTGTGTTTTGTTGTTGTTTTTTTTTTTTGCTGCCTTTGTTGTGTGTAGAAAATGCTTTCAATTGATGTGGGTGGACCACTCAAAGGGGGTAGTTGCAGGCATTAGTGAGCAGTAAATGGTATACTGGCATTGGTGACTAATAACGCTACATCATTGAAGCTTTGCTCAAGCATAGACCTAATCATACAAAGTGGTAAATAATAATACATGGACCATTGCGCATATGGACCTTTCTCGATTCCACCAATACATATTGTTAATGTTGCCTGCTTCATGTATACTCTCACTAGACAGTACTTTATCTTGAAGGAACCCTATACAGCTTGGTTTGTTTGGAAAAGTGAATGATTCTTATTCAACATTTGGCTGGGTTTGGTGTTTTTTTTTTCTGACTTTCTACCTGCATTACATTTTCCTGCAACTTTATACGATTGTTTGAACAAAGAATTTTCTGCGAGTGTTTATAGCGTTTCCATGCACTAACCCAGGGAGAGGATATTATTGATGCAAACAGGCATATATACCCTTAAATGAAATTCGTATTTTTGAAGCTTCGACAAAAATCAGAAATTAGCAATGGCAGCATGCATTGTGCAAACGTAATTGAGACAAAGAACAAACGAGAGTGCAGTTTGGAATAGGTCAAAAATAGGAAAACGGTTCAAAGAATCAGTAAAACTAGAAAAAGCAGTGCCACGTGTAGAACAAATTAAATGTCTGAAGTTCCCATGAGTGCTCCTATGCAGTGATTGGCCAAGTGGTTTCTGAGAAGAAATTGCAATATTTTGCCCCCCCCCCCACCCCCCACATTTCATAAAACAAATCTAGAAACCTAAGGTGTGACCCCTTAAACTAAACAAACGCAGTAGATTTACCTTAATTATTCCCCCAGCAAGTATGAAGCGAATCTGGCTGATGGTTTGAAGTCAACAAATTCCCGTCACGTTCGCCGTTTCCCTACATTGTGATCAAATGCATGCATAAATGATATAATACCTAAATAAAGTATATTACAAAGCAGGAATTACCAGCATAACCACCTCGTGAACAAGTTTTTGCTGAGTTTTAATTACACCTTCAGCCATATTAATATATTTCAGTACATTTAATAACATACAAATCAAAAATCTTTCTCCTGGGAGTGTTACTGTCATTCATATTTTCCTCAGTGAGCAGTGATTTGGGAAAAAAAATGAATGGGATTGAAGTCAAGGACCTCTTTGCTTTTGGGATGATGTAATTGTAGTAATTGGACTGCAGTTGTCTCGCCTTGACTTTATACCAATAATGCATGGCTACATCAATATGGCCAAAACATATAACATTTTGATTTCCATTGATTAAGACTGATAATATTTGGGCCAATATGGACATTGTACCTAGTTCCACCTTTAGTGAAAATTTTTGTTGCCAAATCCGTCGCCAAAATCACGCCATCTTCTTTTTTGTATGGTTGCTTTGTTCCATGCTAATGTTTATTAGTTGGCATATTGAGCTACATTTGTGATCAGTATTGGTAAAATACAAATAGGTATATCTTTGTGTGTGTTTTTGTGTTAAACACATCTTGATGTCATTACGTTGATAATCAATAAGTATGTGTTTCAAATGGAAATCGAAAATGTGTCACAGGCACATGTTCTATCTATTTATCTATCTATCTATCTATCTATCTATCTATCTATCTATCTATCTATCTATCTATCTATCTATCTATCTATCTATCTATCTATCTATCTATCTATCTATCTATCTATCTATCTATCTATCTACCTACCTACCTACCTATCTATCTATCTATCCATCCATCCATCCATCCATCCATCCATCCATCTATCCATCCATCCATCCATCCATCCATCCATCTGTCTACCTGCCTAACTATGTATCTATCTGTCTATGCGCGTATAAATCTCTCCTATGCAATCCCATGGCAAGCGACCAAGTGGCTTCACAGAAAACATTTTTACAAAGTTGCCAATAAAATAAAGTACTAAAATTCATAAAAGCACATTACTCCCATTGACCATTGAACAACTCAATACAAACTGTTCAAGGCATATCATCATCGAGTGTGACGTGATTCTGTCTACCAGTTTTTAGGAAAATTCAAAAGGGTAAATTGCAATACCTATTGACTTATATAGTCGTCAATAGGAATGGATGCATTAGCGGATTACTGCCCAAACTGACAAATACGTCAAAATCATACGTTACGGCAACACCAGCTATTGAAGAACTCTTAACCCACCACAAGGTACATTTGGCCAAGTTTCAGTATAATCTTTGTGACGATTTTCGAGACGTCCAAAAAAAAAAAAAAAAAAAAAAAAACATAACCCCCCCCCAAAAAAAAAAACAAAAACAAAAAAAAACCGACACTGGGAAAATATGTAACATAAAAGAAAACAAGAAACCTACGGGTATAGTGCTGTCCTGGCCTGTTTGGCAACAATGAGGCAAAAACAATATCTTTCTTTTCCAGTACTGTAGTTAGAGGTATGAATCCAAATATCGTATATAATTTCAACTTAGACTCGCATGTATAGGCATGCCATGTGTAGTTTCCATTGAGTTATACTGCATGAACATATCGTGCACCATTTAAAGGCTTTTTTTATTTTTATTTTTATTTACGTTTGAGGGCACCGGGCCGTATTTTCGAGTTCAGATATTTACTTCCTCAAGAATCCCACTTGCCTCCTAAGCATCCCCCAGACTCGCTATTGCTTTCTTATGTGGGCGCTCGTCGGGGTCTGCCGTTTATCGGAGGGTCAGGCTGCCGACTGTGCGATCGTGCACGCAGATATGATTGGTAAAACAATGCGGATGCACAATACCATACTGGGAAGTGACGCTAATTGCGCAGCAGTTGTATCCAAGCAATTACAGGATTAAGGAGAAGGCGAGGCGTGGCTTGACCGCGGTCAGTTGTGTATTCATGGTTCACACAGTAGCGGTAAATCTTGTGAATTGCGTAACATAATTAGGCAGCTAATTAATTGCCTGTATATTGGACACAAGAAAGACAATCATGAAGAGGGAAGAACTGGGAAAGTTGCTGGAAGACTGCCTGAGGAAGGCAAACATGCAGGTTATTCCTTCGGACGGGCAGATAGATGCAATTCATAGAGCAGCAGTGGAACGACGGGACACTCTCTTGGTCCTGCCGACTGGAAGCGGCAAGTCGCTAACTTTTCAGATACCCCCTCGTTGCTGCAGTCGATGGGAAGACAGAAAGCCATTATTCTGCTAATACAGTTCCGCCCGCATTCAAGTTATCAAACGCCAAACGCACCAACGCTTCCCAAACGATCCTAAAACGCAAACGAGAAAACTCAAACGCGAAGCAAACGCGTTGCAACTGCGTTGCAAACTCTTTCTTATAAACGCGTTCCAAACGCTCTGATAATAAAAATGTTTTAAACGCTTCACCAAACACATTTCAAACACTTTCACAAATGCATTTCAAACACATCCAAAGACGTCAATGACTTTTCATCGCATAGTTGTTTTAAACTAAAGCATTCCCCAAATGTTTGACGGTGGCAAAAAAATCCCAATTCAACAAGCTATGCCTTCAGTTACTTTAATACTTAAACCTAACACAGAAATACAGCTTTAGTTGTAGGTTGAATAATTTTGTTTGTACATGTATATGCACTTAAATGCGATATAAAGAGGGCAGAAGACTATAGGGGCCAAATCCTTTTGATAGCCCCTCTCTCCTAATTTGTTTGACCAAGAAGAATGACCAGTTTCTGAAGTAACAGCCCACGAAGCACAGAACTAGCCGCACTGCCACCGTGCTCGTAAAAACACTATCAAAGATAATAAACATCGATTTTTTTTATTTTTTATTTTTTGGATTCAGGGAAAAAATCGACTTGCGTAACGACAACAACGCTTTTGAAGTTTGTCTCCGCCCAAACATGATAGTCTATCGTTGGCTGTGTCAGTCTCAACATGAAACGGCCGGTTCTCGAACCTGCTTCAATGCTTGAATCTCCGGCATCCACAACCACTTTGAACAACCATGTCATTTTTAATTTTCAATTGCAATTAGAATTTGCTCTGTTACTGGCTCCATTTATTCATCGTCACTAAACAACCCAATACTGTCATTCAACAAAGTTTAGAGAGTTGTAGTAAATCTTCATCAATTTCAATTATTTACGTTTCCACAAAAATGAAAGAAAATCGAAACCGCTGTGTCCCACGTGTGCAAAATTCCAGGCATAGGGTCATGTGGCCCATGCAGAGATCATGTGACCTCGCCCATGGTCAAAATGGTGGTCAACGTTTGTAAATCTTTCAGCGCCCGCTATTGAAGCTAATGGCTTTCTGCAGTTACCTTTTTACTGACACTTTCCACAACGGCGATTAAACAGATTTCAATAGAATTGACAAATATATATTGCCTATCATTCGGAGCATATTATTTTTATGTCAGTAGCCTGAACGCGAGTCCAATCAGTCGAAGGAATGGGGACTTGGGCCGAACTTTTGGAAGTTTGAAACCTTGATGTCGATTGGGAGACACAGCACCACCATTTTACAGGAACAATAATTCTCAGTGCGAATGACCAACCGGGTGGGCCGGTCTCGCGGCTGTGCCGACGGAGGAAAAAAGGGACTGGCCGATATCCAAAACAATTGAAAACTCGCAGTTTTAATATATTGAGAGAAGATAGAAAATTCCGTTCATTCATTCTCTCCAAACCTTTTCGTCAAACACAGCCCCAAATTCTTGTGATCAATACCCCTGGATATACAATAACATGAGAACAGGAAAAAAAAGTTTTTTCTGATGTTAAACTTTGGTAGATTCTCTATATCTAGCACCCAGTACATCGGTGGAAATCATTCAGAATATTTCAAAATTTAATTATGAGCAATGAACCGCCAAAGAAGAAATTGTATACCGATACGTCCCAACAACGTAACGACAAATTAAATAAATTCAGTGAATCGCTTTTACTCTGGACCGGCTTGTGCATGCAAGTTTTCAATTATATTGACCAGAGCGAAATTTGCAATAGTTGCGGGCTTTGCATTGAAAAAAATTAATGATCTGGCCATTTGATTATGCTACGTCATGTCAACATTTGCAAAAAATATAGTTTAATTTCATTTTGAATATAGGCACACTAGAAAATACAGCGAAGGAAATCACATTTAATAAAGGACACGCTTATTTTATTTTGACATTATATGCAAAGGTAGCCTACTTGCCTAAACTATTCTTCGGTGAACAAATATACAATAAAACAACTCCCATTTCATAAGTTCAAGCTTTGATTTCACCTTTTGTGACAAAAAAGTGCAGAAACTCTAACCGCGAAAATTTAAAATGTAAATGAATCATTTATAGCAGTTATAAACACATACAAGTCATGTGTTGAAAAACATTTTTTTAAATTTGAAAATGAATCCTGTTTGTACCGGACGTTAATTACCATTATTTATTTCCATTTTATCACACAACATTTATGATTTTTGGATATTTTGCAAATCAATCGTACTTTTTTTGTTTTGACTTGGTTTTGTTTGATTGTTTGTTTGTTTGTTTGTTTGTTTTTGTTTTTTTTTGGGGGGGGGGGGTAATCCGAATAAATATTCAAAATGCAACGCTCAGAGGAAAAAGTCCTATACAAAGAAACGACTTAAAAGTGTTTTTTCTTACGTACTTGTCACAGATCCACGCATTTTAGCCCTTTTCCAAAGTGTGTAATTAATTAGTGAAGATAAACACAAATATAAAAATTAAGACAGAGGGCCGAGTTGACTACTGCCACCTGAATTGTGAAAAGTTTTTCCCACGTATCCTTCACATGTTGATCGTCGGCACTGATCCGTGATCTAACCTGCGGAAAAACAACATAACAACAAAACAAGAGAGCTGATGCGATTTCAAATCCACCATCAGATTGGATCCCTCTGGTGTTGGTCAACAAAAGTACAAACCTACTAGATGCAACAGTAATTTTAACAAGGCCTATTTGAAACGCTTGGAAATACATATACGTATCTATTTGGATATATATCGTTGCCGACTGTCGCCAGCTTGCAATCCTCAGAGGAGTCAAGGCGACCAATGTCCATTTGGCTTGCGGTACACTTGTTACTGCTAGGTTTAGCCACAAGGTGTCACCCCCAGCAACACCATGTGACCATAATCATTGGCATACTCATTTGGATCATTACTTAAAAATAAAAGACTAACTTGGGAAATTGTTCCTTTCTGGATTCATGTTTTAATGATGCAAATACACATTCTTATTTGAGTTTTATGTCGAAATCTATTATAGATTGCATCAAATCCGCAAAATGAATCATTATGAAACAAGAATGTAGGCGATGTCCACACTACTTTTATTCAAATGCAGCTGGATGTGGTAATATGTAATCCGTTGCGCCCTTCACTCTCTAAAGTGTTGAGCTGATAAATGAAAGTCCATGGTCCGTATGTTGAAGAAATCAAATATATGTAAATATATAATATATATAAATATATGCATCGATATATATGAATATATATATATATATATATATATATATATACGTAATACCACTGGCACATTTGATAATGTACGGCCAAGGCCCGTGGAAGCCTGTGACGCAACAACACAAAGTCAAATGTATTGGAGTTAACACCCCTTATACAAAAATGGTACAGTCAGTCCTGGGTACACAACTACAAAGTAAGTATTACCTTATTTCATATGCACGGAATGGTCTCATTAGAATGGGGGTGGGGGTGAAAGAAGAAAGAAACGAAAAGAAAATTGACACTGAACTTACCCGGATAAGTGCAACGATTGGGGAGAAACAGGATAAGAGAAGCAGGAAAAAATTCATGCATTGTAAGACCTGTGATGTTAATCCTTTTACTCGTGCGTGCAATACCGATTGCCAAGTGAGCTTCTGATGATAAACATCAGTCCCATGGGGGCTGCCATGATTCGTCGCTTCACACTACCGGAAGTCTGACCTGATTGGTCAGCGCGTAGGCCATTAATAATTCATAGTCTTGACCGACTAGCGAACAGGGCTGGGTCAATCTGCCAAGAGTCTCTGACCACGTAATCAAGTTGATCAAGTTAATTAGTACAATTGCGTAACTGAATTAAAATACTGCCGGCGGACGGCAGACCCCGACGAACGTCCACATAAGAAAGCAAGAGCGAGTCCGGGGGATGCTTAGGAGGCAAGAATACCACTCGTTTCGTAAAAATTGACCAAAAATAAAGACACTATACATACCGTTCACACAATTTTTACTTTTAGATTTATATGTCTTATAATGGTGTGGGTGGCGTCCCTTACGTTGAACTTGACTAACATTTTATGCACTGGGATAAAGGTATTACTGCCATCTACGTATTGCCATCCAGTGGTGAACTGCCATAACATGTCCGCAATTAAGTTCAAAGCCACTGTTATTATTTCCTTGATTCATATGTGGCTCACCATTTTGCTACTGGATTTTCCTGCCAAGTATAATTACTTTAGGCTTGTCAACAACACAAACATATCTAAAAATAAAGAGATTAACATTCTGTAAACACAAATGACAAACAACCCTACTTAGCTAGAAATGTACATGGCCTCCCTAATCATATCTTATGCGCCCTGTTGTTTCTGGCAAAATCGTTTGATGTACCCTCATCATTCTGAAAGGTCCAGAGTTCCTGCTTGTGATCTGTAAACCTTTCTCTTAGAAAAGCTGCCCCCCCCCCCATGAAGAAATAAACAGAGGTTATTTGGATACAACTATTCCACTACAAGACAATATTTGAAAGTAGCGTTTAGTTAACCGTCTTTGGTGGTTTATAGGCAATCATACACTGCCCAGAATATATATATATATATATATATATATATATATATATATATATATATATATATATATATATATATATATATATATATATATATATATATATATATATATATACAGAGGAATAAGTCCTACAACCGGTTTGTGGGTCACGCTTAATGTCTGCGGGTCAATTGTGCTCCTAAAACCGGACTATGGGCATTATTATAGCATAGATTAACACAGTTTCTGGGCATTTATAGCATCGCATAATATCTTGGCAGAATTGCTAATTTGTACATTTCTGAAAGCTCCTAGATAGCACATTGAATTTAAGGCAAACATGCTTTATAGGCATTTTTCATCTGCCCATAAACAGAATTACTGCCCAACCCACGGTCTGAGGATTACAATTCTGCCTATAAACCACCCAAGATATAACTATGTATATATATATATATATATATATATATATATATATATATATATATATATATATATATATATATATATATATATATATATATATATATATATATATATATATATATATATATATATATATGGAGAAAAGATAATGTTATTGTATAATTGCAGATGAACCTGGTGAATTCACTTTTGGATGGTACCTATGGCAATATAGGCTTGAACAAGAGAGTGAGACCTTTATGGACCCGACACATGACCGAATATATATACCAGTACCTCTAAAAACATCGAACCAAAAGGGACAAGTAAAGAGCTGGAACTTTCTTGCTCTCAAGAGCGATGCATCTGTATTCTTTCAAATTTGGAGAAGGAACAAGGGGATATACTCCAAAGTTTATACTCTTATAAGCCAGACTTTCCATCAAAAAACTCATGATGGCTGGAACACAGTGTACCCGAGGGATAGAATAGGGTTTGAAAAAGGAGATGTGATGGGAATTTACTTTCCGCAAAATATCGCCATCCCATTTTCAGAGGAATACTGTTCTTCCAGCACCTTGTATTTTGATACCCCTTCACGCCATTTCTACGTAAAAACGGGAACGCAGTGGACATTCTCAGAACTCAAGGATGGAGCCACGTGTCGTATTTATTCTGTAACGGTCACACTAAAAAGATTAAAAGGCAAGCGCAAATTTCTGCCTCATGTAATTTATTAAAATGTATTGTATTGACTACATAAAATAAACGTTTAAACAGCTGCGCCTGCTCTACATGAAACTGATTTTAATGCACCATATATATGTATATATTGTACGGTACCCTAATGAAATTTTGTGTATTTTATTTGTAAATTTCAAAGACATGATATGAATTTTCAATCTCAGTCATATTATCTTTATATTGAAAGAAACATACTTTTAAAACAAATCGAGAGGTAACATAATCAACCTAAAACAGCATTGAAATTTCACATAGGACAGCCATGCAGAATTAATCAAAACAGTTTGATTATGGTTCCTGAATCACAGTATCTTTTCTAGGCATATAAACTAGCCTTGATGACGTCTTAATACTAATTCATGCAGATTGTGAAGACGGACGTTGGGGCCTACATTGCCTGTCGATGTGCAAATGTATAAATAGGACGGAAATATGTAGCAAAGTTGATGGCTCATGCAAGAGTGGGTGTCTGGAGGGCTTCAGAGGTTCTTCGTGTGACCAAGGTGAGAAATGTGTGTAGGATATTAAATAGAGCCATATTATTTCAAAAAAAACAAGAAGCCGGGTCTATATCCCACAAAGTTTGTCTTCAAACCATGATGTGATAAAATAGAACTAGTAAGCGAGTTCTGGAGGATGACGTTTGACCTTGATTCTATGGAGTCATCTGAATTTGATTGGGATAACGAGATAGCATTGCCTATTCTGGGTGCATGTATTATGGTGTTGCAACACGCTCGCCTTTCATCTCTGTGGCCCAGCTACGATTTACGGCCGAGGAAGCATGTGCAAAGAGCTCTAACCACTTTGACTGTGTACTGTGATTTTCCCCAGGTCTTTAGGTTCCCTCCACCAAACGCAGGTAGGAAAGTATACGACATCATCTGTGCCATGTGGAGTGAATAATATAGGCTTTGCCTGCTTTGCAATCCATGAAAAAGATATGGGTATATCCTTTTTGTGTATGAGGCTGTAAGCCTAAATGGTCCGAATTCTAGTCGTGAGTGTCCATCAGCAGAATAGCCTCCAAATCACAACAACAACATACACCACCTCTTGGGTGGTAGGGAAGCTGCTTCCATTTACCTGTGGCGAAATATACCCATGACAGCCAAATTTTTGACATCATTCAAAGCTGTGGTATAGCATGTATTTAAAGAATGAGGTAAATTTAGGATCAATAACCGTGCACACCACTAACTACATTTCCCAAATCGTGTCATATCTTGGTAATGAGCGTCTTTGACTATAAACAGCCGAAACAATTTCACAACAAACAGATGATTACCAATAGAGCAGTTCAGGACCCCAGATCGGCAGCTGCTATTCGTAAAGCATTGCCAGAGACAACAAAACGTCAACAAAAATTTTGTCCTCAACGGATGTAAATCCCCAACTGTGGTTGGGTTAACAAATAAGAGAGGTCGCAATTAACTATTGTAAGTAAATTTGGCTAAATACGCAACCCAATACACAAAAATGTTGTGGGCTAGAGGTGTGTATTCCTCGAGATTGTTCCCTGAAGTAAGATTCAATACGTTGAATAGTTTTGCATAAAAGTTGCCAACGTTACAAGGGTATTTTACCTTTATACAACCATGTAGCACAAGAAATGTGTTTTTCCTGGGTAGAGTTAATTTAAAGTTACATAAGTGGAGATTACAATTGAAACTCACGGAAATACACATTCTTAGCTTGCCTGCCTACAGGCCCTTTACTGAGAATCCATATGAACCAGTTGATTTTGACCTAACCTATCGTGTGTTTGTGGCAGTGGTGCTGGTACATCTGCATTTGTAGAAGTTGTGCAAACCAAAGCTGAAGTGGCCATACGGGCACTACTACGAATCCCGTGGCTCCATTGGTCTGTATTTTTTGCAAACACCGCCCAGACATGCTGACAGGTGGAAAAGCATAAAAATTATAAGCAGACTATAAGTTGAAAAAAGCTTCGATAAATGTGGTGTCAGGATCTAGTTGAAAAGACGCATACATGTTTGTCTATGCATTAAGTCAAGATGCAAAGAGATCGATATCAGGTCTTGCCCATTTCGCCACCAGTGTGTTGAATACATCAGTATTTATATTCCACCCTAAATTATCATTATATTTCCCTGATTCTAAATCATCAACGTTCTAACTACTTCGTACACATGCCACAAGTAGCCAACTATCCCGCTGCCTGCACCAATGATGCCACATAGCCTTTGCTTATTATTATTTTTTTTACATTCGGGTGACTTAACACCTCCCATATGATTTATATAGGCTATCGCTGTAGCACTATCTATCAAAAGTTTAACTGTTTTCCTTGTTTCATTTGCACAGAAATTTTTCAGCCCAAAGAAAGCAGTTTTCAATTAAAGACAATTCATGTGGCACGAAGCTTCCTCCGTGGTCCACCTCCGATCTATCTTATTATTGAAGTAGTTTACCCCCAAACCTTCCCTCGACGAGTCTAATTTCAGGGTAATATCAGCATTGCCTTAAATGAAACATCGTTTTTGAATTCTGAAATTTCTATCCATCAACATATATCTGACTTGATTTCAACTGAAATCGGCATGAGTGCATCAAAATTGCCATTCGAATTTGCCAATGCTCCAATGTTTGCTATTTTCAATTGGCGATAAAACACAGGGCGAAAATTCACACCGGAAAAGCTCGATACTATTAGACTGACTACCTGTGCAACATTGCGTATTGCGTCCATATTATTTCCCTTCAACTGTGAACAGGTCTTCAATAGCCTTTATATCCTTTCTCTTGTAAGTCATACAGTCATGTCGCTTGATTTACAAATAAATCCAGGAAAACTGATTACACGTGACAGATTGGTGACCGAATAAGGTATATTGACCACAAACCCTAATGATTCAAAAGACTGAACTGTTTCTTCTACATGCTTTAAACAGGTGTCCTTTGAAGCAGCTTAAAGGTAGGAATCGCCCACATAACCCACTATTACATAACCCATGTTGCGCAATTTTACATAAACAGTTTCTTTTTGTTGTTGTTGTTTTTAAATATCTTAGGGTGCGGACTGCAAATCTTGTGGAAGGCGAGTAAATTGGAAAATCTGTCATTGCACTGAAACAGAAGGTATTTTCGAAATACAGGATCTATCGACAGAAAAATAAACTTGTTTCAGGTTTACAGATGCCACTGAAATATTTGGTTTCATCAATTTTAATACATGTTCTAATGTATCCATCTTAAAGCGACCTTATACAACAAATGTATTAAACTCCTTCAAAATTAAAACCATCTGGAGTGTGCCATCCTTTTTTCAGTCTGACAATAATTTGCGGAATACATTCGTCTGAACAAGGTCCTCTATTTCGGTAACTTGCAAATGTACAAACCATTCAATCCCTTGGTCAATTGTTTGTTTTTCTCTGACATTAAAACTTAGTATTTTCTGAATTGAAATTTATGAAGATGCGACGCCATCAATTAATTCAATACTACTGCTAACAAGTTCAACATTTTGCTGCCATGTATATATTTCTGCCACATATGAATAAATGCACCTAGTCTACAACCTTCAAAAGAACCTACCTTCACCCGTTTGGTTGCCTGTTTATGTTCGGAAACTTGTGCAAGTGTGACAATTTCTGGTCGACGCTGCCTCCTCCAAAGACTTTCTTTTGATGCTGATGGTTTAAATAGTTACCATGTCCATATAAATGCCACTTTCCTCAGCCACGTCCATGATAGCTCTTAGCAACTCAAATGCCTTTGGATGAAGTAAAACCTCTTCCACTGGTTCTGGTCCCCATGCGTACTATGATTTTGTTAACATCAGCAATGTCCCTAGCTCTCCTCTCCACGTCATCACCAAAAAAGCCAAGAGGTATGTGGAACCGGGGACGAACATAAATGTGCATATTCTGAATGTGATTACAGTTCAAGCTTGTCCTCAGACTGACGTTGTGGAATCCATGGCCCAAGAAGGCCAATGGGTGTGTACCCAAGCGTAGCTGGTCATCATTCACAGTTGACTGCAGCCCTTCCAACACTTGTGTTACCAAAATGGCAGTTTGCTGTCGACGCTTGCTGTTTGAGGACAAACTAAGTCTCATATCAGCTGCTTCAGTCGAACATTTACTAGACTCTCACAATTTTCGAGCTAGAAAACTTTATCCTTCGTGGTTTTGAATTGGTCTTGGCTCAGTACTTCATGGAAGACTACGTTGTAAGAGCTAACATTTCTCCTCAATGCCAAAAGCTTCCACATAATAGGCAAACCATCACGAACACCCTATGTCCAAGACATAGCTAGAGACTGTATCCTCAGTAGGTGTACTGCCATCCATTGTCTGCATTTTACTGGTGGGTTCAGCATGGTCATCAAAATATTCGCCAAAAAAAAAGTAATGTTCACTAGAATCGTCGAAACAAGCATTCTTAATTGCTAACACAATGTCAGCCACTCTGTTTTACCTCTCCTTTATGCTGCTAAACATTTGATCAAGTTTTTTGCCCACAGGCGTGTCCACACATGGGGTGGTGCTAAAAGAACCTGCCTACACAGAACCAGTGTCTATAATTCTCAGCCACATATTTTCTGTGGCACACGCATAATTGGACGGTGGGCTCATAGTTTTCCGTTTGGTTTGGGTTTAGCAATAGTATCTTTAACCTGGGCTATGGAAGCCTCAAAAGCTTTCACTGTAGCCTCTGCCTCACATGCAGCAACAGAACGATGATCCTGATTCACCTGCCTAGCTTTAAACAATATGAGAAAAATAATTTTCAAAGAATGATTGCATCTTGTAAAGGTGCATATAGTAGAATCTCAAATTCAGACTACCACGTTACAGTTCCATATTTGTTTATCCTCATTTAAATTTTATACTCCAATTGAGACCAGACCCTATAAAGACCACATTTGCCCAGTCCATTGGGTGTTCTTAATAAGGAGAGTACATTGTAATTTGGTAATTATATGAGGGATGGCCAGTCTGCTTTTGCTTTTAACGAAATCCAAACTATAGAAATAACTTTCCAGCGAATGTCTGATGACCCAGGGCATGCAATTTAACATCACGGGCGGAAATCAGATACGCTGTCTCGTGCTACACAAAATCCCATGAATATTACTGAAACGGCAAACAAATTAAGAAATAAATAATGTATGTGCCATAAATCCACAATTGAAACCGATATATGACATATAGTGATTATTCAAAGAGTTGTTTGTGACACTTTACTCTCACAATTTCTGCAATAGGCAGTGTGGTCTTTGCATCGGGCGGCTGTATCGGGTAACACTGTCATTAGTTAAAAGTCAGCAATCTAGAGTATCACCACTTAGTGAACAAGTTTATTTAAGACTCCCACTAGCTACGTTTGCATTAAGTTTCTGAACAATCTGAAGACAGTTTTGTAGCAGAAGTTGAACATAGCAAAGTCACTAAAACGTCTTTACTCAAATATGGAAAAAATTGGAGCGTTACCTAATGAACAAATAAATGTCTGGATTTCTAAATTTGTCATAGTGCAACTTCAAAGCAATTGGCCCAGCAGTGTCGGAGATTGTTTTCATTTGACACAACATAAATATAATCTAAATCAACTTAAAATTGTTAAGCGGAATTATGATCACACTTTAATTCCAGAAAACAGCTGTAATCTGAAAAAGTCTGGTAAGAAAAAATAAGTCTCGTCTTGCCAGTGCTTTTACAGATGGCGACGTAAACCTAATAAATTCAAAGTATATTGGTGTTAGGTTCAACGAGTATTTGACGAGTTTGGTCGATCACTTGCCGATAAAATCGCAACGCAAAATATGTCGCATGTTTCGTATTTATGGAAACCACATTCCCAGAATTTCTGTCTCCATCCTACTGTAAGATAAAATTGCAAATATCGCATTAAAAACTGAAAGCTGTCGCCCCAAGGCGGGGACGGGATGAAGGTCGAGATCCTTACACAAGCAATATTCAAAATTTCTACTTTAATTTTGTCATATGATTCAGTTTCTTTTCATCTGGTGCTGTGACAAATGAACTTGAAATCGTAAAGGTAACACCAATTTTCAATATGGATGATATTTTTTTTTTTTTTACTTTAGGCCTAGGATAGTGCTGCCTGGAATTTCATGCATTTTTGAACAAGCAATGAACAATTGTTAATTGCATCTTTAAAACTGGAAACAAATTGTTTATGAATATAATTTTTGTTTCAAATACGCACAGTCGGCAAATATGTCTTTATTGTTTTACTTCAGAAAGTAATTAGCGCCTTTGAAATTAGTTTGTGTGTGTTTGGAATATTTAGAAACTTCTCTGAAGTATTTGATACTCGTAATTATGACATTAAACAGCGAAACGTGCAATTTTATGTAATTCAAGGCTTGTTGTGTCTTTTTTTCTTTTTGGAGTAGACGCTATTGACGAAAAACGTCTTTTACAAAGTACTTTAATTAGAATATAAAAAGAAACTTCCACCCTCATAAATGGGGAGGTCTCATACGATCATATTTTTATGGGGGAGGGGTCAGTCCGCGAAATTAAAACTCACGAAAAATATTATTTGAAGCTTAGTAGGAAACATTTAATGCTCGGGAACATAAATGATTCAAGAGAATACATTATTGGTCTGTATAAAGTATCTCAATCAATATATTCATTGCCTATGATATATACATTAATGATCTTTCTTAAGTATATCCCTCAATGTATTCGCATTTGCAGATGATACAACTTCCATTTATTCTAATTATACAAAGTCGATTAACACAGTTAACACGGATATTGTTCGAACTGCCCTCTGATTTAAAGTCAGGAAACTATTTCCAATGTAAACTAATCTCAATACATGTTATTTTTCTTTAAAGGGTGGGGCAAACATAAAGAAAGAAATTTTTATCAACATATTTGTTTTATAACAAACAAATTAACACATGAATCCTATCTGCTTGAAAAACAACATGAAGGCGGAAACAAAAACGAAATGTAAAATATTTTGGTTATCGTTATACAAACATGTTTTTACACTGTAAACGTTTGCTGTTATTATAGTCATACACCATATTTTGATTGCAATAAATTATTTACATACTGATCCGCCACCATCGAAAACGCGTGTCGGGGAACGTAAGCTTGCAAAACATGCTTAATGGTTCTCACTTAATGACCCCTTTATAAATTATTAGGGCTGCTGAAACCTTGAAGCTTGTGGAATTTTAGCAGTGGGTATGAAAATGGAGATTAATGTCAAGTCCCGGTTTTGCATAAACAGTAAATGTTTTGGATGCGGAGTGAAAATAGACTGAATTGTGTGTGTGTGTGTGTGTGTGTGTGTGTGTGTGTGTGTGTGTGTGTGTGTGTGTGTGTTTGTGCGTGTGTGTGTTCGTGGGTGCGTGTGTTTTCAGAACTGCACAGAAGATGCTGCGCTTGTGCACCAGTGTGTACCAAGACAACAGGGCGGACAGATAGACGAACACAAGAGAAAATGGAACATTTTATTTAGTCCATTGGTTGGCTGTCTAATGGTCCTTCAAAGGACGAAAAATTGTAAAAGTTAGGGCTATTGTGGAAAGGATATGTACGAAACTTGATTCCACACCTCAGGGCGGAACCCTGTTAAAATCGAAAAATATATCGAGTCAAAAGACGAAGATGTAGCAGGCTGCTGATATGTAATCTAGGGGTAAAGTATTATCATTTGGGATAATAAGCATGACAACCTGACGTGAAATCTGGATGAAATGTCGTCTGGCCCAGAGAACTTTAGAAGCAACAGTAAGAGCTGATTAAGTGTCTTCATTGGCTTTTTTTAGCATATTATATTTTTGGAAAGGCTGAACATATTTGTATATTACACAAAGATAGACTGTGTTGCGCAAGTACATGGCAGGATAAGTGCGCAATTTTATACCACCCTTGTACAGCCCAAAAACGTAGTGTCAAATCAAAATTTAGTTCTCCAAATTGTTTTCTTTTGGGGATTGAGGCAATAGTTGAAAAGGTTGAGGCCACAAAATGTAAATGTTATCTTTTGCCAGAAACGCTTATCAGTACCTCAACTCCAAATATGGATTCATCACGGCCTAAGACGTCCGAGGGTCGAGCAAGCTACTGCAGTACTTTCTTAGCTACTGCTGCCCAAAATATCAAAGTTATGATATTTAACTGACACAGGAATAACCAAATTGCATTTAGACTGAATTGACGTATTTCAGATTTATATGTGAGATGTGTGGGTGGGCGGGCTTTAACAAGACTCACAGACCTCACGACCACCATTTATGTTTGTTTTATCCTCTATATAATAGCCTGCATGTGTTCAAGACTCCAATAGATCGATGTTCCGATCTTGAATGTTAGAAATCAGATAAAAATAGAATTTTTTCAACCAACTTTCGAATTCAGAATAGATTTTTTCAACATTCTATATTACAGTGCCATAAGTTGGCTTTTTATCTACTTCAGCAATGGAGCTGTTCTGCCTTTAAACAGCTGTCTCTAACATGTGTATATTAACATCGTACATATTGCTATTTTGCAGTGTTTTTACAATTTACCTTATCGGAATTACCCAGACATTTTGGGTGAAACACACTGATTTCTATATACTTCATGGCGGTACATTCTCCATTGAATCAAAACATTTTATATTTTGCGTTGTCTTTAAATTTTATGGCTGTAAACCCTAGCATGAATACTGATAGACAGTGAAAACGAATTTTGAATGTCCTTTTTTCTTTTCTTTTCTTTTCTTTTCCCTTTTTTTATTGCTGCCGTGCTCTGACTGAAGGTTTTTGAATGAAAACACAAGAGGAAAATGATAGCGCTAATATGCGTCTAGAGTTATGTGCAAAGTGTGAAGCGGTTGATTCAGTCCGATAAGATAACAAGAATTGGTAACGCCAAAGATTTTGTTTCGGGTTTGTATGTTCATTGATAGGATCTGAGGTGACCCAAGTGTATGCTTCATTTCAGCCTGTGCACCAAGACGGTGGGGTTTGGGATGTCTGAAGCGATGCAATTGTAAGGAACCATCGGATGTGTGCAACACAACTAACGGCTACTGCCATTCAGGATGCAAAGAGGGTTATGGTGGAGCAGCATGTGACCAATGTGCGTCTGTTGATTAGAGCAGCTGGTGCTAATTATAGCTTTTTATAGTATAATTACAATTCGTTAGATTGAATTTTATACATGCACGCATTGTCAAATGTGATCATTATATTAGGTTCATTAGTTCTGCATTGCTTCCAACAAAGTACCAAGAACCCATGGCATTTGCTCCTGAACTCAGTTGCATAGACTTTTTAAGACAAACATGATCCTTTTCCTGAGGATTTGAACGATTCTGTTTCTGTACAAGTGAAATAGTGTCCAATGTGCACTGACTTGTAGAATCCTGCATATCAAAAGTAATGAAAGGCATCGTTTGTGTATTATGTTAGCTGTATCTGTCCGTTTTTGAGAGATTAAGGCAAATAAAAAGTTTAAAAACCCACTTGTCAAACATGCGTGCTTCTCTGGTGGCATGTACAAACGTTTGCATGCATACTTTTATATGTATAAGGCCTAAAAATCATTATATACCTAGCCAATAGCCACCATTTAGTCAAGTTACCAAATATAAAGAATCACAGTGGCACCCTACCAAGACACATTTTAAACAATATTTGTAATTGGTTACCAGGTGGATTCATAGCAACCGGCAACCAATAGATATCATGATATAAAACAACTAGGTGAGTGTAAGAAAGAAATTAGTCGCCAAACCCATTTAGATAGTTGTCAGATATGTATCTATTTGGGTTGTGTGATCTTTATGCAAAATGATGTATTGTCTATCGATAGTCCCTTATTTACTAAATCTATATACATCATCTGTGCTTGCAGATATCTCAAGAAGGGAAACAGGACTGGACAAGCGCACCCGATCCAGGACTTCATATAATGAGAAATCCAAGGACACATATGTAGATTTGATATTTGGTTTTATGGGGACAGCAGTGGTCGTCATCATTGTTGTTGTTACTGTTACCATTCATAGGGTACTCGAATGACAAGGTAATCTTCTGATTGATCCCAAGCAAAAAATCTAGTGACATCTGTCGTCTATCCATCTGTGCATCCACAAGTCCCCTTTACATTTTTTCCTGTAAATCTTCTGCCACATACAATTCGAACGTGGTGGGAAAGTGCCATGTGGAATATTCCAGATTCCTACATTACACGAAGCCGATGTAGACCTTATTTCTTCTTTTGCTGTCAACTCAACTGACTGACATGTCAAGAAAACAAAAAAGTAGCAGACCTACCAGGTTTCCTTGCATCTTTGGTCAGGTGAACAATTTTGGGTCGTAAATGGCTAGACATATATGTTTTAGAAAAAAAAAGTCTATGGTGGAAAAAGAATATTTCAATGATTGAGAACAGCCGTTTAAATCCACCATTTGCTTCTTACCGGTGACTACCTGTCTCAAGTCAGGGTTGAAATTTGTCTCTTTGCATTGTTTGTGGAAAAGGAATGTTGATGCAGTGGTAATATCCTTGAATCTCTGCTTTTTGCTATAAATATTTTTTCTTTCATTGTTTGGTTCAAACGGCCAGTTGTCAAGCTTATTAGTAATACTTAGTCATTATATTACCGTTCCCTGGATGCCATAAAACAATAAAACAGTTCTGAATACATAGAAATAAGGTCAAATAGGAGTTGATACAAAGACACTTGAAAATATTTGTTAAGATCATAGCAATGTTCAAATTATTGAGTTCACTGGATTAGGAATACCAGAAAGCATGCATTCTAACAGATGACCAGATAAATAAACGGATCAGCTTCAGAAAGGTTCACACTATTATTTTGTTTTTGCTCCAGGTAAAGAATTTGGATTTCAGCAAAAATTCTAAAGTTGACTGTGGAGACAACCTTTCCAATTAAATTTGGTGTGACTGGATAGATGCATATAGATCTGTAATTTCATGTGTCAATTCGTATTCCTTTCTTAAAATAGCTGTGACTGGGTTAGTTTTAATTACCAAGGCAAAATTCAGTTTGTGATGATATGTTAACTGTTTAGGCGAGGCTGTTGGATATGACTGGAGACGCTATTTGTAACAGTTATGCTTGTAAGTTGCTAGGGCCCAGTTGCCTTGTTCAATTAGCGTTATGCAAAGAGTTGGACATATTCACGGCAGATACTTTGCTGAAAATAAATGATTGCCAAGAGTGCAGCATGAATTTAGATAAATAACATAAGTAACATCCTGGACGAAATTACACCAACTTGAATAAAAAAATTGATTAAACTCTTTAGCTATTCAGGTAGAATTTGAGACCAATGTATGATTTGTAAGTAATCAAGGGACACTGTTTTGGGCATATGAAGGGAGTAATGCTTCATGATACGCCGCATCCCGGTACTACTACGCCGAGTTTCAGCAACTGATGAAGAATGATAATCACATTTTGTCTTGCGAACAGGCGAGGTACATTTATCAACATGGCTAACTTTTTTCTGAACTATTCGGTAGGTTTGTACTAGGTTTGTTAAAATATTTATACTCCATTGATTTGTAGATCTTTTATGACCTTTTTGCTTTATTTCGGGCAAATTATAAACAATCGTGATTTTAACTTCTCCCAAACTCTCAAGCTGTTTGCCATGCACAGTTCACAGGACCTTTAGATTTTAAGTTGTGAGCCAGGTGGCGCTGCATGTTTTCAATTCATTATGAATTTTTGTGTGTTATTATTGTTTTCGACTTCAGCGAAAAACGTCACTCAGAATGTTATAAACTTGGTGAAAATGTACCTTGTGGAAGGGTGAATAAAGGTATGCATCAAATGAAATTACTGTAGATCCCAGATTTTAAATATTGTCTGCAATTTGAGCACTTGTCAGTAAACCATGCACTCCTATTTAGAAAAATGTAAATTGATAGATATTGCAATGGTAACTCATGGATTCAACTTCTGCAAAAACCTTTCACTAGACTCACTTCAAACTTGGCGGGGTTGTATCTTTGGTGGATTTCCACCTGAGTTTATTTTAATGGTTATGCTCCAGCACTTTTTACATTATCAACTTTTTCCTAAAATCTTCTTTTAGAAAATATCTTATATAGTTTGAGCAATTGTTTCTAAATTGAACGCGGACACGTCTATGCATCCATAAGCTTTAAAGTGTCCTCGAGGTGAAGTTGCATTATTTTTTTTACTTTTTACGAATTACTGTGTGCTTTGCTTTTTATCACTTATTCTCCCTAACTGTATGTTGTGTTCTTTTCAAATATTTATGCAAATGATCCTTAACTTGATCTCTATCTAATTTGTTCACTACTGGGCGCTGTTGTCATTTTCTTGTAAACAATTTCATCGCTGCAGTTCTTCCCAAGTTAACCTCTGATCACTACATTTCTAAGGATTTTTTTCCAACTGTTTTGACCAATTTGATACTGCTTTTTGTATCTGAAAAATTATCATGATATTAATTTCAACCTGCTAGCGCTAGCAATACACATCATGTTTTTTTTATTTTGCATGGTCAGTTACAAGGTTACTTTTAATGTCAAAGGTCATACCATTTGGCAGCAATTTTTGAAACAAAGACTTAAACCACACAAAGCAAGAGATGTAGCCGATTCTGCCATTTATTGATTTATTTTGGTTCCTGCGAATGAATCAATATATATATATATATATATATATATATATATATATATATATATATATATATATATATATATATATATATATATATATAATGCAATAAATAGAGCTAAATGATCTTATATAAAAAAAGTTTGCCACTTTTGTTACATAGGACTCTATCCCAAATTTGTCAGCTACAGAATACAGACCCTTTCCACTTATACAAACCAACTGTTCATATCTAAAATTTAAAAAAACTGCTCATGAATACTACCTACGTACATCATTCGTGCACTTTTTAGCAAGGTCAATTTCAGGGTCAGAAGTCAGAAGAACAGTTTAAAGGTTAAATGTCACATTATTTGGTAGCCTTCTCGGAATTCAACTACAGTCGCATCAGCGGCCTGTGGACAATTCGAAAAGAAAAATGGCTATGTTTACATGTAAGTATTCTAACGTTTAAGACAAAGGCGAATCTGGCATATTGGCTCAGTAATGCCGGATGTTAGGTCCCTGGTTACTGTTAAACAGTAACAGGAAAGCACCTTAGGGTTTCTTGATGTCGTCAATTTGACCTTGAAGGTCAACTGAAATGTTGCCATATATCTGGTTCATCCTATGCCAACGCTTAATATTAAACGCAAATAGAAAAGTACAGAAGGTTTCTTTTGGTGTTGTTAATATTGAGCTCAAGTGATCTGGAAAGGTCCAATTTACTTTTGTGCTTAAATCTTGGTAAAGGTAGTGTTTCTTGCTTTCATTCAACAAATAATGACTCACGAAGTTGTATGTGCGAAGACTAAAATAGCGTTCAATTAGTCTTCCGTTGAAGTGTCATTTCAAAACCATCATCGTTGTCTCTTGAAAATAACATTACTATAGCCATGCTGATGATGGGAACTCTATTAGCCCTTAGGAAAGGGAAAAAATCATTAAAAAATCAATGACAGCCTTTCTTGATTGTGAGAAAAACTAGTCTACCAGACATATGTAGAACTCCGTGCAGATTTTAGTTGAGAAAGGACAGTAACAACACATATATCAAACATGGGGTAAACAATCAGTTACAGTTAGTGACATTTCAAAGAATCTATTCCGAATCATCTTCGTGTGATTGAAGCATATTTTAATACTCGAAGTCATGTCACACATATTTTGATATGATAAGTTATTACAATTAAATGATAGGCCCATGACAAAAAACAAATTCTCTTGCAGAAAATGGAAATATAGGGCAAGATAAACTGGTACTGCATGATCATCCAAGCATTAAAGCATTGTGTATTGTACATGATGGGAAGACTTTGGGTGGAATAAATTACATATTATGGTAAATGACTGAATGCAATGTCACATGGAAAAGATAACAGACATTGCTACATTAGGCAATAACTGTGTTTTTCTGGTCGTGAAAGTAACATATGACAGAGGTAACGTAAATATCAATAGACTTTAACGGAGAACCATCAAAATTTTACTCGCTGCATAAAAACAAAAGTGTTATATATCTCACAGTTTTAAATATTGGCGTATATCATTTGAAACCTGCAACAAGGATTGAGTATTCATTTCTATCCTTTAAAAATGTCCTACTTAGTATAGACTTAACTATTTAATGCAATTTTTAGTTTTGTTTCTTCTAGGAATTGGACATTTGATTTGTTTCTTTGGTTAAAATGACTAATAAGTGGCATGGCATATTTATTTTTTGAAATATTTTGTTTGGTTCTGGGTGCGCATTATGGAATTTTATGGCCTTTCAATGTCTAACTCCTTGTTTATTTTCGACACTTAATGCTTTTGGATGAATTTCAGTGTCGTATATTTATCTTGTATGATATTCTAATCTGATAACGCTATTTTGTGTACAAAGAGTTTACAAGCCGGCTCATGCACAAATTTTAGACATAACAAAAATTGATATTTATGTGTACATGATATAAAACTTGCAACGGAAGGCACACGGGGCTTTCTGTTTATGACATTAACTTAAAATATTCCCTCAATTGTACTATTTTCAGTCGATGTCAACGTATATGACAGCCAGCTAAAAGACTGTTCGGTCATAATTCCTATTCTTGGAAATACAAGCATCGATATTGGATCTAGAAAACTCTTTAATAGACCATAATGGGTTAACAAAGAGCTGTAGCGTCCAGAATAAAATCAAATTCAGTGTATTAAAGTAACGCTTCATCATTTACAAAATATGTTCAATGGATTCAGATTCTATTAGGATATTACCAAGTGACCAAGGACCGACCAAGGACTGACCAATAATGCAAAATGAGAATATTTATAGTGGTGTTACGATAACTGGCTCCAAGGTTATGGCCTACAGACATGTACACCGTGGGATCTGTCGTTAAAGCACTGCTCTAAAACACGGCCCATGGAACTGCTTGACTTAGGTCACCCCAGTTTCATCACCCCACTATGTGTGTGTTTGTGTGTGTGTGTGTAGTGGGGTAATACTGGGGCAACTTAAGCCCAAGGCTTTCAGGGTTTACATTTTAAAATGATTATGGCACTGCTACGAGTCAAAAGTTTGATGGCGGGCATCCGATCCCGTTAACACTTCTGACCTACCCTTGGAACCGTTTTGGCTCCCTGTGTGCGACATGAAAAGATATATATATATATATATATATATATATATATATATATATATATATATATATATATATATATATTATATCACTTGGATGAATTGCTGTATTCTTCTGCTGCACACTGCACCATTTTGGTGTCAAATGAACTATTCCTCCAAAATAGCCTCTTATCATCTCTCAAGAAGCAATTTCTCTGGTATTGTGCTGCCACAGCCTTGGTGAAGCTTACCAACTTTACCAAAGTGGGCGCACCTTCAAATGTGAAAGAAAAGACTGCAGTGATTGCACTTCTAAATGAACGTTAGTGCAAAAAACCCCGACGTGTTGCTTTGAAAGATGCATATAAACGATTTTCACAAGGACAGGGCTGATGGTTTCAATAGAAAGACAAGTTTTTTATGTGAACTTGAAGCTTTAAAATTCCCAACAGCAGTTTACACCATTGTATACAGTTTATTAGCTTGTAGGTAAAATGTGTTTTGCAAATATGCAAAACAAAACCGAGTTTGCAAAATAATTCCTCAGCCATCCATACTTTCAATAGACGACCAAAGGTTAATTCCTTGTAATCCGTGAACCATTTTTATTTCTCTACAAACATAAAACCGATAAAAATCAAGAAACACGTACTAGCAGCAATCGTTCTAAAAATGAATATTTCTTATTGCTAAATACAGATAAAGTTCAAAGATTCAGTGATCTTTTGGCACTTAGTCATGTTTTGAATAATATGCGGTATCCAATACGTATTTCTTTGAAAATATTTATTTTATGCTGTGCACCAATATGCGACCTTTATTTTGGTATCATATATGAGGGTATATGATGCATGACATTATATGTTTTTTCCACATAACACAAGATTGCAGTTTAGACACACTCTTTAATGACAATTTTTGGTCGAAATTTCAGGGTTTTTACGTCACTACTACGAAAGAGTGGTGCTTGTAATCTTCGGTTATTCCCCCTGGAATATACACGAAAGATTATACCGAGATTATTTTTTGATGTATGGTTTGCAAAAGTGTTTATTTTATTTCTACTGGTTACCATAGTATAGCAGTTACTGTGATTTCCATCCAAACAGCAATAGAAATACATGTACGCTGACGTACGCTGTATGTTGCAGAAATGGTACATTTTTGATGATCAAGTGTACAAGTATAACTACCAATCAAGACTTCAAATTCTGACTATCGATTTATATTTTAAACAAAACCTTAAAAACAAACACAAATGAAAAAGGTGTATATTGACTGGAGTGAAAATTCATTTGAACTTCAATTTGTGAAACACGGAAAGCGCTTTCAATAGACAGAAGAAGTGGACCTTATAAATAATCTTACAATCTTACGACGAACACGAGAGGAAAATAGAAGGATGTAATTTTGCTACAAGCTCTCGGAAGATTGCAAGAAATGTTCAACATAAAGAAACTGGCCATTGATTTTCAGTTACATGAAAGGATCTTTAACATCTACAACTCAAAACATTTCCATGCTTCTGATATATATGAAATTAGAAGATATTAAAGTCTGATATTGATCCCTTACTATCGGATTTTATGGTGATGATGATGATGATGATGTTAATGATGATGATGATAATGATGATGTCAAGGAGACTCATATTATGGCATGACTGTGCCGCTAATACATTGAGCATCTGATAGAGTGAATAATGTGAATATCAATTACAGTTATATGAAATAGGGTATGCTTCATCATCAATTATGGCATGCACGTCCGTGCTATGCGAGATCTGGCCGCCGAAACAGGTTGTGCAACACCAAGCTCAACGGGCTGACAGGTGTGCAGCTTGCTGTGAGGGGGACCAATTTTTTTATTTCACGGTTGTGCATGCCATGCCGATTTTAACCATTTTTTACGGACAGGTAGACACCAAAAACCTTTGCATGGCCGATTTTGAGGTTTTGACGGTTTTTACAAGAAGAATGTCCTTTCTATAGGTCGTCAAAATTTCAGGCTTTTAACTAAAGTAGAAATATGAGAAAAACGCCAAAAACACACAGGTATGTGGACATCTGAAAGTCAATGCGACATTCCTTTGGTTTTCAGCCGCCAAGCGGAACAGGGCCACCCATAAATGATACTTAACAGTCTGTCACGTGGCTATAGGTAGCAGCAGCCCATGCCAAACGGAGAGTTGGATCAGTGGCACCGCGACATCAGGCAGCATTCCGAAAGTATGTTTAAAGGCAGGAAAAAAAAATGCAAACCTGCCAATATATCATAGCCATAGTGGTTTACTTTAGGTTTATCTTGATGACTTGCGTTCTGATGAAGAAAGACGTTAAATGTGCAGGAGGAGAGGGTATCGTCAGACGATGTCCCTCCAAAGGCCGTGTCGCGATGGATTACCCCAGTGGTCCTGAACACCAAAGAAGCGTGGGAAAAACTGTCACTTCAATCAACAATACCCATGTACATGTCAATGTTTTATCGAAATCCAGGGATGAGGAAATAAAAGTACAAATAAACACATCGAAATAAGCATAAACGTGAACAGAAGAGAAAACACAGAAAATAGCGACACAAAACTTTGCTTGGAAAGAGAAATGAAACTCATTGAGAAAATAACAACAAAATAATGGCAAGGTAACTAAGTAAAGTATACAGACAAGTCTAACAAGTTAAGTACATAAAGTATACAGATAGGAGTAAACACAATAAAACGCTCTCCCTAAAAACGGGATGAATAGATAGGGGGCGAAATACCAAACCCGTCATCCGTCCACTGACCACGAGCAGCCGCAGGCTACCCCATCGAAGCAAGGCAACACAGCTTTCGTTGCAAGCCTTGAGATCACGGGTCCGGTGAGCCACCTCCATGACGTCACGCTTTGAAACCAGATTGTCACTGTCGCCATTCGACAGAGCTGAATAATGCTGCCCATACTTTAAAGGCTCCTTTATTCATGTGATTGGCCAATGATTGATTTACAACCTAACCAAATGTTACGGTATGATGATTACTACGTTGTCAGCTCACCTTGAGGAAACGGTATTGTTTCAGAGGCAAATGATCAACATCAAAGGCCTTTGAAGCTTATTTTCTCAGAAAGGATAATAGGGCGAGAACCCCACATAAGAATGGTTATTCAAAAAAAAAAAAGAAAAAAAAAAAAAGGCTGGGCGAAGTTTAATTCGGTTATAAGCTTTTGATTTTGTTATGTTCTGAACTGCAAAAATGATTCAGCAATTTTCAAAATTTTGCTTCGTTCTTTTTCTATAAAATGAAGAAAATGAACATCCTGCAAATAAAAAGAAACATTGAATCGTCAACCTTTGAGGATGGATAACAGAAAAAAAATCGCAGGATAGTTTTTTTGTTGTCAATATGTCGGGATTAAAATGCAAGTGTAATTATGATTTTATCTCAAATAATTAGTGACTTATATCGATATTTATAGGGTGGATGCTGTACGGTCAACTTTCAATTTTTCATTCAACAACTAACATCACAGACACCCGAATACGGGACATATAATATTTTTGGAGTATGCCAATAACACATATATGATTTGTTATCCTAACGCAAATACGTTTTGAGCTGAGACTGATTAAACTGGGATTTTTTTTTTTGGTGTCTTACCTGTTCTTAAGTTTGTAAGACTATAATCCTTTATTTCAAATGTCATTTATGTATCTTGTTCGCAAAGCGAGCCTTGTTTGCCATTGCAAACACTCTTCGCGTCCCCTCTTCAAATTGACACCCAGGCTACCCTGGTGGAAAAATTTAAGCTCCACTTACCGTGGAATACGAATATTGTACACCACGGTATAGCGCCTCAGTACACCTACAGCAGTGTACAAAATCTCGGAAACAACTTTATCCAATCAGAACACTTTATTTGCCTTTAATATGAGATAATAATATTGGTAAAAAGTGGCAGATGCCACTCACAAAAATTCGAATTCCTGTGTAGTGTAGTTACATTATATGGCGTCGTGGGACAATGGGTGGACACGGCCCGTGAGAGACATGACTCCGCATAAATTTGTTTATTACTATTGTTAAATTCTGTTCAAACATATCAAAGAATAGACCTAGACAGATATAATCAACTAATGAATAAGTTAAACACTTTACAACGGACAAGGAGAGAAGCTCAGATACACACCAAGAGAAAAGAACCTGAAAATGAAAACACTTTCCATAGCAACCGGACCCAATGACAGACAAAGAAAGGTTACAGGCAACAAGCCGCGACTTTCTTCACAAACTACCGTTTTAATTGATACGATTGGTCGAATATTACCAACAAAATGGAAACCCTTAAAAAAAACCAACTTGAAAAGGAAGCCTGCCTCCAATACATGGTGGAAGCTGCAAGATTGGCGCAAGTGGTAATAAAGGCTGACCATGGCTAACATGGGAAATTGGTGTCTCAGGAATGTAACTAAATGTGTCAAAACTTTTTATTTCATTTTGTATCATTTATATCAAGGGGAATGAATATGGACATTGCAAACTTGCCGAAAATATATCATCCATCATGTGAGCAACTGACTGCAGCAGCAATAACTGCATTTAGAATGAAAATTTGGCCGATGTTGGTCAAATGTAAAATGGCAAACGTGATAATTTAAAAGAATATTACGCATAGCGCCTGAAGTCACTTGAGTGAAACACGTACAAAAGCGTACGTAATTATAAACACATAGCAGTTTTGGTTCAACTTATTGAACTTGGATCAATGGGGGAGTACGAAAACACAATATAAACAAATCAATGCATCATGGAAACGTACAATTATCGGGCTTGACTTTTGCCTCATCAGAATCAATATAAAAATCCATATGTTCAGGAGTTATGTCACTTTACCTTGGGGGCAAACTTAACGCCTAAATTGGTTACATTCCTATTGCTTCGTGCATTTCCTGTATCATGAGCTAATGATATTTATATGGCAGAGTATCAATACATGTAAAACATTAGGAAACAGATTTGGCCGACAGTGATTTAGTTATTCCTATGCCTATGGAAAGTGGTAAAACGTATTCATATTTGCAGTGAACATACAGAGAGCCCAACTACAGTGTTTGCTTGCCAGCACGCATATAATAATAATAATGATAATGATAATGATAATGATGATGATAATAATAATAATAATAATAATAATAATAATAATAATGATAATAATAATAATAATAATAATAATAATAATAATAATAATAATAATAATAATAATAATAATGCACAAGCAAAATACAAAGGACAGGTAGTGTTTTCAACATTGATTTGCTAAAGATATCCAATGGAATTAGCCCTCCCACTTATTTTGAAATAATCTGCATAGGATTTCCCCAACTTCCGACAAAGTCAACACAGTGAAGACTAACGGTAATTGATAATCTACTATGGTAGGTTCACCTCATCTCGAGATGATCCTATTGTAGATCACAAACACAAATTTCGTGTGGGTCGTGATTTCCCGTATTTTTGGCGACATCCCACCCATGTCAAAGGGCACCCGTGGGTTTTTCACAGATCACTTATTTGCATGCATAAATCACCAAATTAATAAATGTTGTCTGCATGGCAAGCCTCACATGCTGCCGACTCATTGGCACATCATCTTGGAAAACTTTTTAACAGATCGGTTATTTTTTTAAAGTTATGATATATGTGCCCAAGAAAAGATCACAATGGGCCTGCAGGCTATAGGGAAAGAGCATTTCTTAATCACATTATTTGAATCTAGATAGCCTTGTATTTTTATGCATAAGCCTTCCTATTGCATCTTTGTTCTCTATGTAATGAAAGCGGAGATGTACCTATTTTACATGCAAAATTATCCATAATCTTTTCACAGTTATTTGATTTAAATATTGACTTATACCTTGATATCAATTACACACCTTTTCTCTTCTCTTACCACAATTAATGGAGGCACACATTGCTGTTGAAGAAGATGCAATGTCGTTATGAAAAGCATCTATACGGTATGCAGTGCCACTGACAACACTAAGAGATAAAGTGGTTGGGACAATTTCGATAGATGTTGTAATCCATTATCTTTATTAATGCAACTGACTCCATTGGTCATTTGATTTCACAATTATACATGCGTAGTTATGCTGACTTAGTTTTTCTTTTCGGTGATTTTATCCCAAGAACTGGAAACTTGTCTGATATCATTGAGGATATATATAGGATACCTGAAAGACAAGTGCTTGATATTAATCCCCCAAATATACATGGCGAGGCTTTAGTTCAATTTCTAAAAGATAGAAAACTGTGTATGTTAAACGGTAGGTTTTGCAACGAATGAAACAAATTCACTTCTGTCTCAGGTAGATGAAAGTTGTTGGTAGATTACATATTTACTCCCCACGATTGTTTTCAGTATTGCAAAAATTTCATTGTGGATTTCATGAACGCACTTTTACAGATATATGGCTCTGTGATGGAAGGCGATATCAGTGTTCAATTCATTTTTTAACCTGTCTAGTTGATAGCGATGTGGTTGACATGATTCGGCACTAGTGCTCATGTTATCAGTGTTATTTCTGTTACTTACCAGACATTCCTACATATATGGTAAATACTCGCGTTCTCCCACAAACGTATTACTGTAATTCAATTCTATATGACCCCCACTTGTTTATTTTATTAAATTAAACTCATATTGACTTGTTACATTCTCAAAATGATCGGCTATCCTATAAACACTCTTGTTACATGTGCAAGCTCAATTTTTCTAAATATTCAATGTATGTGCATTTTTACCTTGTCGACTTCAACTCCACATGCAGCTGGCGTTTATTAGTACATTTGGGCTGCTTGCACTTCAGGTAAATTATTTATCTTTCCAATACGTTAAAATATAACTACAGGTGTGTCATTCACCTCAAAAAATGCTCTATTTATATCTTTACTAGTGTACTGCTGGTCATATATTTGTTCACTCAGGTTCCAACTATAACTCTAATTATTGTGACGTGCTACAGTTACGCTCGCGTTCAAGTTAACAAACGCCAAACGCACCAACGTTTTGCAAACGTTTCCCAAACACTTCCAGTGAAAGTCAAACGTTTTGCAAACGCGTAGCAAACACTTTGCAAACACTTTCCAAACGCTTTACAAACACTTTGCTAAACGTTTTCAATCACTTTTCCGAACGCTTTCAAGCACTTTTGCAAACGCTTTCAAACACTTTGCCGAACGCGTTTGGTGAAAGTCGAACGTTTTCAAAAACTTTTCCATGGTCAAAACATTTCTGCCTCAACTACATTACCGAAACCGAAAAAATCCTTTCTTTTTGTACAAGCTCATGGCGTGCCTGATAAAGTTTTCATTCATTTGATGTCCATTATGTGTGTACTTCGGGTACGTGTATATACGTCTATTGTTAAACAATGGTATGGTCAAGTTAAGGCCCTATACATTTTTCCCTTGCGATAATGCTGTGTGCTCTCATATTTTTTGTGTTATCTCTGTATGTTCGTGTCATTCGTTTTGTTACAATGGGATGCCGTCCAAACATTTCCGTACACATATCACCCAGAAACTTCACCATACATCCACCTAACAACCTCTTAACGCACATCTAGATAAACCCCTGTCTACTGCCACCATCCTCTGGCCTTGAAGCATTCATTCCACTTTCACAGCAGCCCATTATTAATGCAGCTTCTTTCATCCCTCCTGTCATTCCTTATGGGGATTAGCATCGTTTAGTGTAAAGTGGCAATTGGACTGTTTCACAATTATCGGTCAACACCTTGAAAACATTTCTGCCCCAACTACACTACGGAAACCGAAAAAATCCTTTTTTTTTTTTGCTTCTTTCCCTCAGTTACAATTAACATGATTCTATTAGGTTTCACATGTCTTCAACACATACTAAGAATTTGGGTAAACTTGATGAACTGCATTTATTAGCGCAAACCGAAAACTAAGATGTTATTACTTTTTCTGAAACTTCGCTTGACGCGAATTCTCCTGATCAACTCCTCTTTCTTGGCAACTTTCAAATTCCTTTTAGAAGAGACCGTCACACAGGACGAGGAAGGGGAGGGGGGGGGGGGTTCCTTACACATGTTTCTTCTTCACTACCATGTCAAAGGCGCAATGACTTTTAGGATGTTAATTCAGAATGCATCTGGGTTGATATTACTACAAAGCATGGAGCTTTATTGACTGGACATTATTTTCGACCTCCAGGCCAGCCTGCTGAAAAACAGGATGCCTTTTTTAGTCTTTGAATGCCTATATCTCTATAGCACTTGAAAGAAACCCACATTCTCTCCTTATTAATGGCGATTTTCATGATGGATGATCAGACTGAAATTAACCACATCAGGATAGTGACTTTGCTTTAGCACTCTTCAACCTAGTTTCTCAACACAACCTCTATCAGCAAGAACCACTGCATACTCAGAAAACCTGCTAGATCTTATTATTACTGACTCTTCTGGACTGATACAGTGGTGTGCCAACTCATCTTTCAAATTCTGATCATGCAATCATGTTCTGCTCTATCTCACTATCTCACTTTAAAGATTTTACGTTCAAACGTCATGTTTGAAACTATAACAAAGCCAATTTCTCTGAACTTAATTCTACACTCTTGTCAGCTCCTTGGAATACAGCCCACGAAGTCTATGACAACCTTGACGTTATCCTTTCTTAATGGTCAGACTTTCTTCTTTCCACTGCCAAGGAATTTACACACTTTAGAAAAGTCAACACTAGACCCTCTGACAAACCTTGGATCACCACCAAAATAAAAAAGCTGATACGTTTCAGAAATCGATCATGGAAGCGTTTTAAGAATATAGCTAACACGTCCGGTCCTTATACACTCGAGGTTTCCATGAGAGTCGAAAAGTTTTACCACTTAAAGTCACGTAACCATGTACTCAACATAACTCGAAAATCGATGTGATTTTACTTTGCTAAATTACGTGCTAAAATGGACGATAATGAACCAAAAACAATGGTGGAGCTTATCTAAGTCTGACTTGGGATCTAAAATCCGCCAGGATCTCCTACAATTATTGAAAACAACCGAATCATGTCTTGCAATGTAAAAATTTGTGGTATTTTCAATACATATGTTGCAAGTCAATGCGCAACTTTTTCTGACATTGACTTCCCTCCAATATCTGAATTAAGTTACCGTACTGAGTCTAGATTAACTGAAATCACATTTGAGAAGGAGGATGTTTTGAAAGTTTTATTGTCCCTGAGAGTTACCTCTGCAACCGGGCCTGACAATATTGGCAACATCCATCTCAGGAATACTGCTCGCTACATCTGTAATGCCCTGACAAAAATATTTAAACTTTCTCTGCATCAAGCTTACTTTTGCTTACCCAAGAAACGTTCCAATATTTGTCCTATCTTCAAAAAAAATTAACAGACAAATAAAAAGTAAATATAGGCATTTATATGTGAATTAATGTGTGTAAGGCGTTGGACAAGGTATGGTATCCTGGACTCCTCTTTAAACTCAAGCAGCGGTATATCTGACCATCTTGTTACCTGGATTGAAAGCTATCTTCTGACCGACTTCAAAGAGTCACTATTCATGGTCAATCTTCTCCCTGGCTCCTTATCCAGGCTGGGGTGCCTCAGGGCTTTATCCTCGGGCCCCTCCTATTCTCGATTTGTAAATGACCTGGTGGACAATCCCACATGTGAAGTGAGATTGTTCTCTGATGATACTAGTGTATTCAAAATTGTCAATAACCACGTTCCATCTTCACGCCACCTGAACACCAATCTGTCTCTAATGCATCACTGGGGCAGGCTATGGCGAGTGTTATTCAAAACCATTAAATCACTATCTGTTATTTTTCCCTGTGAAACACATGAAACCTCATCACCCACCTTTTTCCAGGTGAATACCCGATTCCTGAGGGACATAGTTATAAACATCTCGGTATCATATTGAGTCCTGACTTACCTTGGCATGCCCATGTCACGGGGATTACCAATAAAGCTGATCAAAGAATTTCCCTACTTCGGAGCTTTAAGTATAAACTATAACAAACACCCTTAGTGAAATTGTTCTGTTCTATGATCTGCCCAACTCTTGAGTAGGGTTGTGTATTGTTCGACAACTGTGGTAAGGTGCTGTTGGATCGGTTAGAGTCATTGCAGTATGATGCCACAAAAATTTGCACTTGTGCATTGAATTTAACGTCACATGTTAATTTACTTTGCGAGCTCGGGTGGTCAACACTTGTAGACAGACGTAAATACTTCAAGCTTAATCCTCTTTTACAAAATGTACCACAATCTGACTCCTTCCTATCTCTCTAATCTAGTAACCTCTCCTCTTGTTGGTCGAGCTCTCCGACCAACAACATCAGAAAGCACTATCAGGTTTAGAGCATCGCATCTATGCAACTTTTTTCTCCTTAATAAACAGTGGAATAACCTCCCTTCTGACATAAGAGATTCCCTTTCCCTATAAATATTTAAGTCAAAACTTTAAACTACTCTCTTAGCCACAGACAATCTTCCTGAGTTCTACCTCCATTTTGGCAGATTTGCTTACATTCCACGCGCAACCACGCCTAGGATTCTCCAGATTAAACTTTGACCTCCACAAAGATAACATCCTCCCTGACCCATCATGTTCATGTTCTCATCCCACTGAAGACTTTAAGTATTATTTTTTTCTGGAGAAAATAGTAAAGCCACATATTTTTTATGTAAGCTTCATGATTAATTTATCGAAAAACTTCAAAAGTATAAATATGTAGGTGTATATTTAGATGAAAATTTAAGTTTTGAGACAACATCAATTTTTTTACAGAGGCTGAAGGACGCGCTTTTGGGGCTGTAGTTCCCTAATTCCAAAATGTATGAGATGTGGGATTTAAAACATGCACCACTATGTATAATTGTGGAGGCGATGGCGAAGATATATTAAGAAGCACCTTTTCTCTTGCCAGTCAAGTTGTAAAAACATAATAAAAAAATTCTTCTGACACAATTGGAAAAGGCATTGATAACAGAAGATAGAAGGATAGTACAAATTACAGTAGCCCAAAAGATGGAAATGACAACATCCTTACTGGCAGAAGATATATCTGCTACGGTCGAAACACAACGAAAATGGAAAAAAAAACTGTTAGTTTTGTACACGCCAAAAATATATTTATAGTTAGCGCCTTACTACCAACAAAGATCCAACGTATATGTAGGTACAGGTAGCATAGGTGAGGGTATACATGGATATACACTATTTGGCTGGAAGTAGATAAGGTAGTGAATTATATAAATAAGGGTAGGCGAATATATGAAAAGTATAAAAACATACAATATATATGCAACATTTAGAAAATGTGTCTTTTTACATAGCTACTAAATGCAACTGGCATGCTGAGTAGATCCAAAGGTTTCGAAACCAATATTCACTTTAGCATACAGTGGACCTCTGACTATAAACACTTCAAAACCAATAGGTTGTGTAGCTAAACCAGTGAGATAAATGAGCAGGCAGGGAATTAGGAAATTAATGAACCATTCACTGTTAACGCCCCGACATGTAAAAGAAAATACATAGAACACGCAACATAGAAACCCAATAACAGAGAAAAATATGGGTAAAGAAATCGTGCCATGTATCAGGTGCTCTTAGACTCTGACAACATATGGTAGTAATATCACGACTGTATAACAGAGACAACTATAATATATTAATGTAAAGCAAAATTATTGGTAACGCATATTTAAATTAATTGCTGGTTAGATTGCCACATGAGATTATATATGGTTGTAGTAAAATTAATAAGAAAATATATTACACTGAACTAGGTAATGTGCTCTGTTAGTTACATGTCTACGGAGACACATTTTAAGTACAACGTCCTGAAACACTAGTATCAGCAAACAATGAGACCGAATAGTTTTTTACTCAGATTATGAGTATCAATTAATTTGTTGATATTTCCCTTTAAATTCTTAGTTGGAAAAACCCAAACAAAAAGTGCATTACGGGTAACTCTTGTTTGAAACTCATAAACAAGACGGATTTTAAGTAGTCGCAAATTATGAAGCAACCGACGTGATGTCCACTTAAGGTAAAGTCACAGTGACAGATAATCGTATCTTATGCAGAGTATCACTTGTACTTTCTACCAGTATTTTAAGACCCCTCAAATTGTTGGAAAATTTCACTGCTTCCCATTAAGTGGTTGCAATACATTTTCCACCCTGTTCAGGTAATCCATGCCCATGCCGCCTTAATATTTCCCACATATAGGGATCATTTAGTCTGCTTTTGGTTTTTGACTTAAAACTCACATGTACAAGAATGACAACAATAAGGAACTTGATATGTCGCAGGTATTTTCCATTAGCAGTTTTATCTATTGTTTTCTTTTCCACACAGGTCTGGTATTATGTTACGCTATTAAAAATGCACCGTATGCAAATGTCTGAGGGGCAAAATTTAAAAGAGTATAGCATGGCCATATCATTGTACCACTTACATTAAGGGAGATGTTATAGAACAGTCGCATTATTTCTGCATGCAGTATTTCTGACCATAATGCCGTTGCAATCAGATGGTCCTGAAAAATCTTAGTTTACCTGTTCTTGGTGTCGTATCACATTGCAAAAGAACTTGTCATCGTAGGATAGTGCATTCATCTGAGTGATGCAAGAGGTCCATATTTCGTGCATGCTTATGCGTAATGAACTGCACAAAGTGCTGAGTTTTCTCTGTGAATTACCAGTGGAGTAGATATGCAATTGACTTCCCCACAGCAGGTGTCAAAACATATTGTACACAGCGCATGAAACTTAATTCGTTGCATGCACAACAGCATTTTAGAACATTCACTTTTCCTGAAAACTGTATTTTCATGAAGGAAATCTGTTGCTATATGGTTCTTTTGCACATCATGTTAGAAGAAAAAAACGAATGGTTGTTCACTTTCATACACGTGATACTATGCATAAGATACGATTATCTGTCACCGTGGCCGTAAAATATATGGAAGTATAATTTGCGTGTACAGTAGATGAAGAAATATTACTTGTCCACACATGTGGATATCCACTTTGTAGTGAAGGATGCCTAAAAATCTTCTCTGACCCTCTTTACGAAAGTTCTGAAACCAGCAGACAAAATAGTGTACAGAAAGGGATTCACTATAGCATTAAGAGGGAAAATGATAGTGATTAAAATCACCTTTAATACATGATCTGCTGCTTCTGGCTGTGACATGAGAAAAGAACTATAAATGAATGGTGGCACAAAGCTGAGAAATTGAATCATAAATGTAATAGTAGTCTGCAGTGGAAGTTTATAATTAATCTTCGTGCGGCCAGATTTCTGTCCAGTTTGTTTCACTACATGGTAGAGAATACTATAACATATTAATGTAGTGATTACGCAGGTATAGCTAAGCAGATGGTATACTAGTTGAATGAACGAGAATCTTGTTGCATTAAATGGCAGCACAGTGGAACAAAATGGATTTGAAAAAATAGTTTGTGAAGACAAAGGCATGCCTGGTAATGATAAAAGGGTTGCTATATTCACGTAAGTGATTCCTCCAATGAGTATGCCTAATATGTTTTTATTCCATAACGTACGCTTGAATGGAAATATTATACGTAAAGCACGGTGAAGTGCCGTGGTCGTCAGGTTTATTATCGTCATAAGTATTGAAGAAGTTGACAGAAAACCTAGCAATTGACACCACCAGCTCGACCGCCACCTTCTGTCAATGAAGGAATAATCATTAACAAATGCAATGTCAATGGTTGTCAAGGTAACAAGATACAATTCCAAGCCTCCATCTGAGATTGCTAAAAAGGTAATTGAAATATCACCAAAGCTGTTAGTGGCAGTTCTTGTAATAACAATTGTACTTGCTTTGTAAATAAGCACTAACATGTTTGATAGTAGCGAGAAGCCTGAGAATATGGATAAAAGGAAGGAAAACGCATTGTTACCCAAAAGATGTTCACAAATTGTGCCAGTCACTTTTGGGATACAACAAGTAGCTTCCAACTTACAGCAAAACATTTGAAAGTCACTATAAAATAAATCCAGGCCTCTAAGGGGAGTAAAGGTCCGTCCATGGACTTTTGTTAATGGGTTATGAGATAAATCTAAAATCCGTAAGTCCAGCATGCCAGCAAAGCAGGTTTCATCGATGCTAATAATTTTGTTGTTAGAAAGATTTAGGTATGATATATTTGCAGTTTCAAATAAAGATGGTGCTAAAGACATAAGCTTCATGTCGGTAAGGTCAAGTTTCCGTATATATAGAATACCTGTAAAACTATGTGGCGATGTATGACCTATTGGGTTTCCGCTCAGATAAACAAACTTAAGGTAATGCAGTAATTCAAACGTATAGCTAGTTACTATAGTGATGAAACAAAATTGAACATCAAAGAATTGTAGATTTGGAAAAGGCAAAAACATTCTACTCATAAGTTTTGAAATTCTATTGTACGATAGAACAAGGGTTAACATTTGGTCTACTTGATAGGCAGTTTCTATCCTACCAATCCTATTATAAGAGAGGATTAAATGTTTCATTTTAGAGGACAAAATTGGCATAGAGGTAAGATTTTTATTTACACAGGCGGAAGCGTAACCTTTACACTGGCAACCTATGAAGCAGTCGGTAATATGACACAACTGCTCATCGTCGTATGATTTTACACAGTTTATTTGCCCATCACATACATCCTGAGGATGCAAACAGGTAAAAGCATCTCTGCAGCGGAAATAAAAAGGGCAGATTAATCTGTCACAGTGCGATTCATCATGACCCGACTGACAATCCCAATTCATATCACATACATACAAGACAGGTATACAGTAGCTCTGAGGACACTTGAACATAGTGGGGCATTGGAAATGGGCACACTGTTTTATGTTTTGACCATTTAAACAACATGCAGTTCTGCTAGAATCACTATATAGAAAACACGTTTCTATACGGTGATAGAAAGATGTTACTGAGTCTTCACATGAAATCCAATTTTTGTTCCGTTCATAGTCAAATGAGACGTTAAAATTCGGTTGTAAATCTGGCCGTGAACATGTCTGTTTGACATAAGGATAAATAATACTGGTCCCGGGACAATCTCTTTCATCTTCTCCTAATTTACAATCAACTTGACCGTCACAATGCCTGGAGGCTGCAATACAACCGCCTGAAGAACATTGGAAATACAAATCACTGCAACTGCAATTATGTGGATGACATCGATGTATGCACATATCCATCATTTGGACCTGATTTGCATTTTTGAATCTGCATATATCAAAACATTCTTTTTCATCTGATTTGTCAGTGCAGTCAAAATGACCATCACAAACATAATGCTCGAGAACACACTCCATACAGGTGCATTCAAACTGCCCTGGTATACAGATATTTCTTTGGATGATTGCCTTTCCCTCACATAAAACACCATGTGCGACTTCTCTAGTTGTACAGTTAGGCTTCATCATATTTAAATTCACCAATGGAACAAATGGAATCGTTTTTCCCCTAATGTGATAAAATCCATAAAGGAGATTTGTGTGGTACTGAGAAAAGCGTGTGGAAGGTGATATCAGAACACATTGGCTCACATTTGCATTACTTTTTCTTGCAGTAACCCATGACATATAACCACTGTTTGTCCATTTCCATGAGTGAAAAAGATAAAACAAATCTTTTATCCTATATTTTGAAAGATTTTTGTCAATTTTGAAAATTTCAGCAGCTGTATATTCAAAGAATTTCGCATCTACACCCGGGTATCCATAACCGATATCTGATTTAGTTGTTACTGAATCCAAAATTTGCATAATTCTGTGGTTAAATACAGCAATCCTTCCACCATGACGAAAACAGGCTTCCTTTTGATGATTGTATGGTTTATATGGATACAGTACAAGCAACACACAACCCCTATCAGCTGTTGACCAGTACTTGAGGCACCGTTTATGGCCAAGTTTAAGGATTACATCTGTATACATCTGTTTCGATACTTTATCTTTCGACTCACAAACCCCTATGGTATTTCTAAATGTAACATTGCAGGGTAAAGTAATCCAGTTTGCTGACGCATGAGGTGATATGATCAACATGGCAGTACATGAAGGATTCCAATTGAAACTGGGCTGTTTTGAGTGCAGAGCTCTAACCAGGATTCTCTGAATATGCTTCTCTGTATAATGTCTATTTTTCAGAATATACATCTTTGGTATAGGTTTGCCTTGCTGTGGAATATTCCAATCTGTAAAACTTATGGGCTCTCCAGATATCCATTGCAATACCATACCCTATTGTGTTAAAGTATAGCCTACTTACACCATATTTGTTTGTGAGACACAGGGTTGAATTTTCTATCTTCAGTAGACTTAACAAAAGGTTTTTGGTGATTTTTATTAAAACATACCATAAAAAACATACCATGGATTTTTTAAAAACCATTTCTTCTTCTAGTAGGAAGGTTGCATGAAATTGTAATTTCCATTTTGACGGGAGGCAGTTTATTTACAACCCCAAATGTATTTTGTACTTTGCAACAAATGTGCGTATTCTTTATAGTAACGAATCCGAACATGAAGCTTCAGGGTGAACCATATAACGCTGAGTTGCGCTTCTCCCTGTAGCATACAACCCATCAAGCTCAGCTATGCTCAAAAGATACTCTAAAAGACAGTAATCCACTTTTGTTTTTTGCATGAAGCACCTAAGAAGCTACCCCACACTTGTTGCAGTTACACAATTATAACCCTAGTATCACTACTTTACAGTTAGGTATCCTTAAAACTACAGAAACACGGTGCATTTTGTTTTGGTAAACAATCATTCAATTAATGCTTTTAATGGAATTATTAATTCCATTTAAGACATCCACCAGAAAAAGGATTGGAAGATATGAACGACATGTTAAAAGTACTCTGGAGAAAGGTTAAGAGGTAAAATACTCCCATGCAGGCTAAGAGAATTCATTTTGCATTTTTAAAAAAAAAATTGATATACTTCCCAACACCTAAGACAAGTAATATTCAGTTCCACGATGTGAAAACTACTTCAAAAATATTAGTTGTATCATCATTTGTGATAAAGTGCATTAAATGTGAACCAGCACATTCGGGTCCTGCATATGTACACGTCTGCAATTATGTCAAAGTTGTATGCTTTCTGACCTAATTACTATTACAATACTGATGTTGCTAAGGAAGCAGCTGCTGTGCTTCAATAGTCGTAGAGGCCAGTATCAGTAACGAATTATAGAGAGCTAAATATATATTTGCAACGTTTTCTAATGTTTGGGACATAGTTGTTAGGTTATGACTTCATACCTGACAGAGGCACTATGCCACATTTGGATGCAGAGACACTTGAGGTAAAGCTAACTGTAAACATCTGAGTTTTCAAAGAATACCACATATTCAACCGCAGCAAGAAAGAGTATGTATATGCGCAATAAATTGCAATGAGAGAGATAGATAAAAAAATTAAAAAAAAAAAACGTTAGGAGCTGCAACCATTTCGCCCACCATGACAGGGTATAACCTTACAAAAAAGTGAGGCTTTCTTCGTGACGACTTGCAGCACTTGATTCAGTTCGATTAGGTGCGATAAAATGGGTTTAGCAATTAATGTTTTGTATTTTATATGAACATTGAATAAGTGCTACCTTAAATCGGGTGTGTGTTCAAAACATTTTGGGAACAGATTAGCTAGGACGAAAACAAAGTGATAATGTACAGAAGATCAATTAGCCAAGCCGGTCACCGTACAGCAACTATACTATGTTACTGTACGTTTAAGGGTGTATCAGCATCATACAAGATGATGTACACAAGGTCAATGACCACTTGCAGTGTCTGTTCATTTACTTAATTTTAGCCCAACGTCATGATCAGGTCTAAAATGCTAAAAACCGCTTCATGTAACAAACCACCACGTAACATTAAACAGTAACCTCGCGGTAGTTTTATCTTTTGTTCAATAAATACTATGGGATATGGAACTTTAGATATTAATCATGTTTCTAATTTTAAACAATATTATAATCCCAGGTCTTCAAATAAAACTTTTGACAACAGCTTCTATAAAAATGACAATTAGACCTTCCTTGCATCTAGTTGGAGCAGAATAAATGCTGGGGTGCCACATATGTACTATATCAAGTGCGATGCACGGTGCCAGCAATGCCAAACTTTAAGATAAGCTTGCTCGGATTTCACTTGCAAACTGCAGAGAATTATCCATATCAGTTTTCATGTATAAACTAATAGATAAACTCGAATCTGAATCTCTCTCTCTCTCTCTCTCTCTCTCTCTCTCTCTCTCTCTCTCTCTCTTCTCTCTCTCTCTCTCTCTCTCTCTCTCTCTCTCTCTCTCTCTCTATCTATCTATCTGTCTATCTATCTATCTATCTATCGATCCATCCCCCCTCTGGAAATCGTAATGTTAATATGCGCAGGTATGAGTTGCGCCGACTGATCTTTTCAACAAATCTTTCTTTCCTTCTGCAGTCGGGCTGTGGAATGAATTTCAAATAGACATTCGTAATGCAGCCTGCCTCCAGAAATTTAAATCTAAAATTCGTTTGACTGTTAAAAGTTCCGTGAAATTAACTGAACCACAAAATGTAGGTAATATATTTCTCTCAACCATCCACACCCCGTTTTGTTTGGACGCCTTTCAACTGAATTACCATCTTTTGAAAAATGATGTTAAGGACTCCCCTACTTGAACCTGTGGATCGGATAATGAGGACACATGGCATTTCTTTTTCACTTGTCCTTTTCATACAATCCACAGGTCGTAGCTGCAACAGGCTATTTCTACTCTTCCTCCACGTACCTTACTAACTGGCTTGTACGGTTGCAAATTGTTCCCCATCTGACATACATACATACATACATACATACATACATACATACATACATACATACATACATACATATATACAGACATACAGACGTGTGTGTGCATGTGTGTATGTGTGTATGCTTTCTTATTTTAAACTGAAAACGAAACATATCACGTGCATCAGTACATTGTTTTTTTCCTATCTAGTATTTCTATAATTTGTTATTGCTTCATCTGACCGAGTTTATTCTCCATACACTGTTTATTATGCCTTATGTTGTGTATTGCCTTATTTAATCTGTGCCCTTCGTCAATACCTACCAACAAAACTTGCCATAGACCCAGCAGGCATTGTAAGGTTGAGAGTCTCGATGGTCTGGCGGTCTGCTTTATGTTTTTAATCTGCTTTTAAAATTTTTCAGCACCGTTTGTTCAGCATATTTTAACTGGTTTCCCCGCTCGAGCATTTCAGTTCTAGTTTATAAACTGGTGTTGAAAATTCTTCCTGTTGTTGTGTACATCTGTATATTTTTGTCACTGGCCCATGTTTTAATAAAAGAAATAGAAAACCTCTGACGATCACTGTGTGTCGACCGAGAGATGTGACAAACTCTTTGAGAGCATATACATGACAAAGCCGCAAGCTGAATCATTTATGCTCTGAATGACCTAGTAAGTCATATCTGTCGATCGAAACAGAGGCACGAGGTCTGATAATCTTTTTATCATATGTCAAGGACAGGGAAGACACCAAAAACTTTTGCATGGGCAATTTTGAGATTTTCGACAGTTTCCACAATATCAGTATTTTTCCTGTAAGTTGGTAAAATTTCAAGTTCCTTACCAAAGAACAAATATGGAAAAAACGAAAAAAAAAGCCTTGTGGACATCTGAACGATCATGTGCCATTCATTCAGTTTTCAGCCGCCAGCGGAACAATGATACCCGTCAATCATACTTTACAGTGTGTCACATGGCTACAGGCGGTGCAGAGTGAAAAAGTCATCCAAAGCTACCTTCCTTAAAAAGAGTTTCTAAAAAGATTCTACCCTTCAAGATCTTTCTTCCAGGATCGCATACCTCCACGCCCCGACATTCAATTCACATTTCTCTTTCATATTTTAATTAATGATCTCCCCAACATATTTAATGAAGTATGTAACCATGTACAAATACATAACAGGAACAGAATTGTCTACTGTATGCAGATGATCTTGTTTTACTCTCTGAAACCCAAGAAGGATTCCAAATTGTTTAGACATACTCAATATTTATTGCACAGATTGGAATCTGAGAGTAAATTACAATAAATCCAAATTATTAATTTTCAATAGATTTGGGAAAAAAAATGTCTTATCAGGAAACGAACGACTGCAAACTGTCAACAGCTATTGCTATTTAGGTATCAGTGCTTCTGGCTCATTTAGCCCTGCTTTAAAGAACTTAAGTGTTGAAGCTACTAAAGCTACAGCAAAATTAAAAAGAATTCTTTGTGACACCAATCTGCACATCTCTGTGGCTTTATCATTGTTTGAAAGACTCAATACACCAATTTTGCTTTATGCATGTGAAGTCTGGGGACATTCATGATTCAACCAGAAACATATTTTGCTTTTTCTGATATAAACAACCATAGCAATAACAGTTTGAAAAAAAAACACCTCAGCTATTTGAAATTTTGCCTCGGTGTGAACAAAAAAGCATATAATTTTGCAGGTTTAAGCTAACCTGGCCAATATCTCTTTCCACAAAGATGTCAAATACTGGTTTCGAATAGTTAAGTTGAACCCTGGTTCAATGTTATATGATTGCTTCCCTTGTAATCTACATAATAAGATTTCTGGGAAACTTCAATGGTTGAAAACTCTGCAAAACGTTTTTTTATGTTACTCACGTTTAAAATATCTGGAACAATGATGGTGGCAATAAGGACGATTTTCCGACTAGACGTTTCAAAAACAGAATAAAAAAATTATTTGGAAATCAATGGAACGAAGATCTACTCGAAAATAGTAAAGATGATTAAAGAAATTAAGGACATATGTAAAATTCAAACATGATTTCGGACCAGAACTATACTTATATTTATTGAATGGTCATGCAATTACAAAAGGTATAATTCGTTTTCGGATCAGCACCTATAATGTTAAAATCGAAACTGAGCGACACAAAAGGCCAACAAAAACCCCTTTGGAGAAAAGATTACGCAAACATGAGGACAAATTGAAAGTGAAGAACATATATTAATATCGTGCAAAACATTCTGAACACAGCGCGATAACCTTTTTCGACAGCTTACTAAAATATTTCCCTTGTTTTCTTCCCTTTCGGACTCAGAAAAGAATTCTATTTATCATGAAACTGGACGATAATGATTTGATATGTTACACTGCAAAAATGTTATGGTTCTATTATCGCCACCAGAGGGCAGTTTTGACATTTTTTAAAACTTAGTTTGTATGAGCATTAATGCACAGAGGCACTTAATGCTCGTATATGTAGGGCACCTTTGTACTTTATTTGTTCTTAACTTGTGTATATGTGTGTGTTTCCCAAAATTTCCCATTCATGCCCATGTTTGCTGGTGTTTATTTGATGTAAAAAATTCTTACAAACATTTTGGTGTATACAACATATATGTTTGTAATCCATTTAGGGAACCAGAAGGTGGAAGCTCTGTTCGTCTGTGTTTTCACAGGTTGAATAACTGGCGTGAAACCTTAAAGACGGCACCGGAATGTCCAATGGTTGGGTGGATCTCGCAAGAATACCCTTTGTATTTGTTTTAATGTAGCGTCCGTTAATACGGTTATATTGTGAAGGGCCTCATGGCCGGCTATACTAATGATGTGTGTTTTTTATGGTATGTACTTTGTACAATTTTAAGACATGAAATTAATGATTTATGAACTTTAATTACGCTTGATCTGGCTAGTGATTCACGCTTTAACTGTCATGAATTCTCGATGATAATAACGTTATCCTTGAACTGCTGTCTTGTGGGTTTCATACGAAACATCACAGGTACTTTCAGCGGGACCGTGTGGACGGACGCGCTTACCATAGGGTAGGAGTATGTGTCCTTAATTGAAATCGACAAACTAAAAATGTTAGGATCCATAAAGACGCCCGCTTATGAATTTGACTCCATAAAGGCACCCTTTAAGTCTCTCAACCACTGATTATTTCACGCTCGCCCGAAGATTTTATGTAGCAGGCAGCAACGGCCCATAGTAAAGGGAGAGTGTCACGGCGGCGCCGCGAAACCCGACTGCATGCAGAAAATGGGCCTGCGGATGGGGAAATGATACAAACTTGCAAACATATCACAGCCTTAGTGCTCTACTTTATAATTATCTTGCTTGTTTGCGTTCAAGTGAAAGAAGACTGTAAATGTTCAGGAGCAGCGGGAATCGTCAGACGATGTCCCTTTACGGGCTGTGCCGCGATTGACTACCCCAGTGGCCCTGCACACCAAGGACAGGCCTAAAAACTGGCACTTTAATCAACAATACCTATGTACATAATATTAATAATATATTATCTAAACCCAAGGATGAGGAAATAGAAGTACAAATACATTCATCGAAAAACATAAGTATAAACGTGAACGCAAAATAAAACATACAAAATAGCGACACAAAACTCAGGTTGGTAAGATAAATGAAACTCATCAAGAAAATAGTTACGGAATAATAACAAGCTAACTAATTAATGAATACAGACAACTCTAAGAATGTAACTAAATAAAGTATACAGACAGGAGTAAATACAATAAAACATTATCCCCTAAAACGGGATGGAGAGATAGGGGGCGGAAGACCTAATCTGCCACCCGTCCACTGACCACGAGCGGCCGTACGCCGGCCCACAAAAGCAAAGTAACCCAACTTTGTTGGCAGGTTTGAGGTCAAGGTGCTCGAAGGGCCGGCTCCGTGACGTCACTTTTTGAAAGCAATTGTCGCTCTGGCCGTTTGACAGATCGCTGAATACTATTTTCCGTACTTCAAAGGCCCCTTAAATTCTTGCGATTTGCCAATAATTGATTGACGATCTCACCAAATGTTAAGGGGGATGTTTACTTCGTTCTATACAAATATCAGCTCAACCTGAGCAAACGGTATTGTTTCAGAAACAAATGATCAACATTAAAGACCTTTGAAGCTCGCTTTCTCAGAAAGGATAATAGGACGAGAGCCCCACGTAGGAATGGTATTTCGAAGAAAAAGACCGCACGAATTTTAATCCAGTTAACGGCTTTCAATTCTGTTATGTCAGACCTGCAAAGCTGATCCCGCAATTTTCACAATTTTGCTTCGTTATTTTTCTATGAAGTGAAGAAGTTCAAAATCCTGGAAATCAATGGGGAAAATTGAAAGCCTAAGCCTTGACGATGGATGTCAGAAAAACTAAGCCAAACAGAAACAAAAATGGCAGAAGCGTTTCTTGTTGCCAGTTGTCAGGATTAAGATGCTGGTGTCTGAGCTATTATTGAAAAACAAAAAGACAGCAAGTGTAATTACGATTTTATTACAATGAGTGACTGATATTGACATTTATGGGATGGATGGTTTGCGGTCAACTTTCAATTGTTTATTCAGCAATTAGCATCACAGACACCCAAACACGGGACATATAAATTCACATATGATTTGTTAATCTAACGCAAATACATTTTGAACTAGGATCCATTAAAGTGGGATATATTTTTAGTGGGTTTAGCTGTTATTGAAAAGCAAAAAGACAGCATATTGGTCCAAGATAGGCGCACTTGTATACCAGAGTGATAGTACACATTCATAAGTATGAGTTGCAGGCTGAAGAAAAATGCGCCTACCATTTGAATAATAAGGAATGCTGACACAGGTCATTGACCAACAGTTCATTAGTTCATTCCAAAACATGGATGTAACACGGCAGGTACCAATTAGATGCAAGGGGAGAGAGAGAGAGAGAGAGAGAGAGAGAGAGAGAGAGAGAGAGAGACAGAGAGAGAGACAGAGACAGAGACAGAGAGAGACAGAGACAGAGAGAGAGAGAGAGAGAGGGCTTCAAACAGCTGTGTTTGGAATAGAAAGTGTCGTAATCCAATTAATTGGTGTTTTTGCTTTGTTCTTACTTGATGGGTCGAGTTTACTAGCAAGATCGGCATCAGCGGCCGACCGATCTTTGCAATACACAAGTGTTCACTGGTGCGTGCAGGACCCAGAGAGCGGTTGACACTTCGCAACACCCCTGGAAACTTGCTTTCCTGAAGTTAAAACATTTGCACATGCGCGATCGGTTATATTCGAATTCAGCGGAATATAGTTGGGTGTGGTGGAAAATTCGAATTTGTTGACGAACTTACCAACATTTTGGTACTAAAAGCGGTGAGCCCAGCTTTCCTCTTGCGACCTTATAACCTGAAAATTATATTTGTTTTGTAGATTTGTTGTCAGAAGTTCATTTGATATGTATGAAAATAAGCGCCAAACGGACCTCTTTACGGTAACCAAAGTTCGATAGCAAGGGTCATTAAAAGCCAATATGCTGTGTGTACTTTGGAGTTCGTGTAGCGCATTTTGAACAGATCAGGATTTTTACTCGGTGTTTGTGATAGTTGATCACCTAGACCGGAAACGTAAGGAAGTGGCATTTTCCTCTCACGTACAAGGAATATTTAAGTACCCATTATCCATCCTTTTTCAACTTAATCATTCTAAATTTAATTCAGTATTCATGTATCATCTCAGATCAAATTACCAGTTGATTAGTAGACCAGGTTCTGGTGTGGGAACTGGGGCCAAACGTGAAAACTAAATATTATTTTTGGCAAATTACCAGCAAACACACAAAGAGTTCAACTGTCAAAGAACCCCTAATTTGTGTCTTTTCATTTGATTGTTTCCCTCTGAAAATAAAAGCAACTAAGCCCAATAATATTCTTATTCTACACTAGTTTCGATTAGTAAAGCTAAACCCTGATTCAATGTTATATGATTGCTTCCTCTGTAATGTACATAACAAGATTTCTGGGAAGCATCAATGGTTAAAGACTCTGCAAAACGTTTTTCATGTGACTCACTTTGTAATTTCATGATCATTCACTAAATGTAAGTATAGTTCTGGTCCGAAATCATGTTTGAATTTTACATATAAAACATCATGGCAGTGGAAGAAAAACATTGAAAATACAATTGGGCAAAGTTACCTGGGTTTTTGCGCGAATGTCGGACTTTATTCAAATTGTAACATAAACGGATGGCCGTTAGATTATTATTCATCTGCCAGGGACATACTCATTTTAAAAACAAAACGGAAATTGCCAGCAGCAAGTACTGAAATTTGTGTACAATGAAATGTACTCACTCACAGGTAAACAAACAACAGGTGCGGATGGTAAGCTGATAAATGTACCAGTGCACTTGCTTGACGAATGCTAATGGTTCAGCTCTGCTGGCAGCGGAGCGCGTGTATTCGAGTGGAACTGAAAGACACAACTCGCTTGCCTTATCAATCACATTGTCAGTTAATCCAATAGGACATGTAAAAATCCTGGCCTTCAGATGGAGCTGCAGTACTAGCAATCCTTCCCTGCCCAGCACCACGTTGGATTTGCATTGAGTGCAGTAGTAAACAGATAGACAGACCGTGATTATTTTGCACGTTTTGGGGTGAAAACCGTTGCCCAAAGATGCGTAGATATTGTTGTGTATCTGGCTGTAGGGCCAGGGGTAGTGGGCATGAGTTAATACGGGACAAGGAAATGAGGCTAAAGTGGATAATTGCCATCCTGTTCAAATGCAAGGAGAAAAATAATTTTTCAAACTGGAGGGGACATAGAGATACTTTTCCTTTTCTTGTTAAGTCTTTCATCATTGCCGTCGAGTATGCAGTGTTTTTATATCATTGGTACTCTAGACAATCACATTACAAAGAAGTGTCTTGCATACACAACAGACCCATAAAGCACGGTCCCTAGAAAAACTTGACCTCAACAGCATTAACACCTTGCTAATCCCCTGGAATGGCCTAATATATAAGCTACTGGCAGGGCCCCAGAGGCTTGGCTCAGGTCAGACTACGGGTGGCTTGTGTACACTTCCACCAGGCTAGTCCATATTCGAAATGATATATGTGTGGCCATTAAAATACCTCTTTATGGAACACCAATAATACTTTTAATCACAGTCTCATAATTTGACTTGTCACAGAATTGTGTGTGGCCAAGAGAAGTATTTACATACAAACACACAGAGTGAGGATTTGCCAGACAACGATAATGTATTCATCGCTGAGGCTGTTCAGATATTCATGTCAGAATCTGGACGTTTTAGTCTTTAATTTGGTATATGATCTAACTACAAGTCTCCATTATTTGGTATAAATCGTATTATTCCTGTACATGCTGTGAATTTAGTCTTCTGTTCTTGTCCAGTGAGTATTGTATGTAGTCCTGGCATCCTTTTATGTACTAGAGAGCCTCCAGATATGGCTATGTATACTATCAGGCAATCCAGAGAAAAAGAAATATGTTTATAACAATATACTCACAAACTTTCCATTTCCCATACCCAGCCATGCCTAGCCAGTGGGCGCTCAGCCAGGCTAGGGTGTATAATACCCCAGAGCCATCTGACGGTGAAACTCATTTCTTACATGATCTATTGCGCGAATAAGATCGGCCGGAAGCCTAAATGCCTAGACGTCCCTCCTCTCCCTCTACCCTCCTTGGTAGATGTAAGGAAATTTGGTCTTGTGTTGTGATGTAGCATACCAGCTGTCTACAGCCTCACCAATCAGAATGCAGAGGTTAAGGTCTTAGCTAAAAGAATGCAGCATTCATTGGGAATGTGACAAGTTGTTAAGTGGTGACCATGCAGGTGACTTTATGTAATGGTTTTGGTGACCTGAAATATAGCATTTACACTCTATGGCCTTTACATCTAACACCTCCCTGGTCAGAGTACCACTGAGTGAAAAGCTTTACTTTGTTATTTGCAGCGCAACGCTTCATGGGAGCTATAAACCATACCGAACCCTGCATTCCTGAAAAAAAATCGATACAGTCTTTACAAAGTCAATTCTCATATGCGATCTTCATGAAAGGAGATATGAATCATGGGAGCTAAACCATACCGAACCCTGCATTCCTGAAAAAAAATTCGATACAGTCTTTACAAAGTCGATTCTCATATGCGATCTTCATGAAAGGAGATATGAATCCCGTACTCAATCTTATTCTGGTGTAAAAAAAATCGCTTGTCGCAGCTTCGTCCTTCAAATGAAGGAGTCAGAGTTACAGCGTGGAAGGCAGTTGCAAAGAAAGGGTACTGTACAGGCGAAAGGAGCGCAACCTCCCAGGAAATGATATAAATGTTTTCTATTTAAAGAAAATAAGTCTTATTCGCAGTTCGTAGTATCAACTGTTCACCCAACATAAGACAGCCTATTTTTCATAATAATCACCATCAGCTCCTGAATGCCTGTCATTTATGTCCACTTGTTAATGTGATAGAAATGATTCAATTTTCGTTATTTAGTTTATTCAAGTAAAACTAAAATTCTCCCGTCCTCTTTGCATATTCTGATTAAACAATGACAAACAAGCACTTAATCTTACAAGGCCTAAAATGCAAATGTGTGTCAATACCTCGTCAAAACTCTAAATGGATGATATATATTTATATGTATATATATATATATATATATATATATATATATATATATATATATATATATATATGCAAATGAAATTGCGCACATGATTATCTCGATACGGCCCTGCAACGACATGTTGAATGTTCGCATCTCTGTTGCAATTTTTAAAGTGATAACATTGTTTAGTACTTCGTAAATGTGTTATATTTATTTCCGTAATATTATGACAGATTACCGGTTCAAGATTAATTTGGTCTGCATGAACTTTCTTGACATGTCTGTATTTTGTCAGATAGCCTCTATAAACAGATCAGTGACACTGCTACTTTGCATAAATCAAGCAATATGAACATGAGTTGATTGCAATGGACAAGGATATTCAATTTAATTAGCATATCTATCACTCGATGAGAACATATCTTCGTGAATCTACTGTTATGGAATCACCAAAGTCAATGAACACTGTGTCTTTCCTACCGTATTGCAAAGTGAGATAATGAATAAATGCTCTGATGTTCAGATCTTGAATGACCTTCTCCAAAATATCCCCTTCTAATATTGACATTTGACTGCCAAATACAAATATCTTTATTTGTAATTCAGATATCTGTACTTCCAGTCTAATTCAAGTATCTGTATCTCCAGACTAATCCAGGTATCTATATTTGTGAGTACGATATCTATATTAATTATCTGAAATGGGAATATAGATATCTCTATTTGTTTTCCTCCGTGGTAAAAATTAAGTTAATGATGGATCCCTGTACACCCCTATCCTCATTGTTAATGTTAGGCCTACAGGGTCAATCCATTTTGTTCCGAGATTATATAAGAGTGACTTTAATGGTAAATTAAGAATTTTAGGAAAGAAACGCAGTCAAATGCAAACGGCAATTTGCTCAAACAACTGGTAAAGTTATCTAGGATACATGTTGTGACTTGTTCGTTTTGGTACAAATTGAATTTTTTCGTCTCAGGTATGTGGCTATATGATAAAAAGTTTGATTTTGATATTAACTTTAGCAGGCTGTGCACTGACTTCAGTTTGAAATGACGCGAACCTTAAGTTCTTCCCTTACAAAACCACTTAAAATGAATTCGGAATTTGAACAGAGAGATGGCCACTGTTAACTCAGCAAAGTATCACGGAAAGTTATAATTGTTGCACAGAAGATTGCTATATGTTTTCAGGTAGAGAGGACTTAATACAAGTAACTTTTGAGATGGTATGCTTGGGTCAGACTGCTTGGGTCAAATATGATATGCTGCATATCAATATTTGAAGTTTCAGGTGGACTTGAAGTGAAGCTCTTTTGATATCTGGTTTGGAACACTGAAGACATGCAAGGCCACAAAATATGATACACACACACACACACACACACACACACACACACACACACACACATATATATATATATATATATATATATATATATATATATATATATATATATATATATATATATATATATATACTTATGTATTTATTTATTTATTGCTAAAAAAAGTAAGGGATAGTATAACAAATTTCTTGTTTTTCAGATATTGCAAACATGTAAAATATATCCTAGTCAATGAGAAGTCCAATATCTGCACTTGTGTACATGTACATACAACATGTTATGCAATGTGACCCATATTCCGGGCAGGTACCTGTGAATGTGAATAGGGCTGTTTACAAAAATGTGAATCCAGTATTGTCCTACTCCTATCAGGTGTGTACAGCTATAAGGACATGCCATTCAGAACAGGCAGTTCCTGATCTGTGTTGGCATGCATTGGTTCAACATCGCATGCAGACGGCATGTCTTCTTCGTAGCAGAACAGGGCACGTGGCATGTTGGAGGTAAGGATGAAACAAGCTGATGTTGCACACATGTTGGAGTGTCACTGAGTGTCATTTCCAGACTTTTCAGTGAGGTTGGACAGACTAGTACGGGCCTCGATCTGCTAGACCCAAATGAACCAGTCCAGCTGATGATCAGTACACCAACAACAAAGCTCTGCATGACAGATACTGAACTGCATCTTCTTTATAGACGGACCTCAGGGAAGCAACAAGAAAAAATGTTTCTACACAGACTGTCACAGGGCGCTCGCATGAGAGAGGTTTTCGTCCCAGGAGACCTAAGTGTGTGATTCCCCTGCATCATCATCATTGAGTCGCCAGCCTTGCATGGGCCAAGGAATAGGAAAGCTGGAACATAAACCAATAATTATATGAATGTGATATTCTCAGACGAATCTCGCTTCAACTTAGACTTTGCAGATTGAAGGAGCAGAGTGTACCAGAAGCGTCTGTAACGTTATTTGGATACAACCTTGGACCAACATGATTGGTATGGGGGAGGAAGTGTCATGGTTTGGGTGGCAGTTTCCTTAGATAGTCGCACTGATATCCATGTTTTGCAGAGCAGATTGACTGACCAACGCCATCGTGATGTCATTCTTTTGTCCAGCGTTGTTTCTATATGCAAGAGTCCTGCGTGATGAGAGCATTTTTCCACAAGATAATGCCAGGCCACATGTGTGCAGAATTGTTAAACAGTTTCTGCAGTCTGAGAGTATGGAGTGTCTGCCATGGCCTGCCATATCGACTGACCTCTCCCTCATCTGTGGGTTGTTCTTGACACAGCTCTCAACCAATGACCACATGCAGGCAGGATTTAGGCAGAGCAGGTGGCTGCTTTACAAGAAAAATCGGCCAGAATACCACAGGCGCAAGTGAGACAACCGGTCAATAGTATGTGAAGGCAATGTCAGCATGTATCCAAAACACATGTGGCCACATAAGGTACTGAACATGTTTTTGTCTAGTGTGTTGTCATTTTCCCATTTTTCAAAATGAACCTTCGTAGCTTCATTGTTGTATGGCTTCATAAGAAGGACACCAAGAGCAAAATCATGGATGGTGACGACTTAAATAAACACGTAAATCACCATCAGTTGTGCTACTACTTACTACTTGTGGTGTTTGTGGTGGAAGATCAACAAAAATATAATATCCCTACTTTTGTAAGCAGTATATAGGCCTACTGCTGGTGGAGGGGGAAGGAGAGCACAAACGCATATTTTTTGTTGGCGGATGAGGGAGGACCGTGATGATACCTTATCCCCATATTCTCCACCCACACCCCTCCCCATCCCCATAATAAGAACCCCCTGAAGTGAATCTATTTTTCTTAAACTGTAAACGGAAGACTGCCGCATACCAAAACAGTCAACTTCCAGGAAAGTAAAGGCAAACTTGTTTTGTAGTTTTCTTGCCATTGTCGTCCATTCTGCAGCTTAAAATAAACTTGCAGCCCATCAACAATGAATGGTAGGGTATGTGACTTATAATCCAAGTCCAAGACACCATGAAGCAAGTCCCAGTTGTGCTATTTGGTCTCACATGTTGCAATTCACGCATCTCTAGTAGTTCCGCACACGGTAGCATTCCATTGCTGTCTTGCTAATGTTGTTCGAACAGGGATATATGTATTGGAAATACAGATATGATCTGGGAATGACCATTTGCAATTGTTAATAGTCTATTACAACGCCCATAATTGGAGCAATCAAGTATATACACAAAAAATATAGATGTCATTATGTACATAGTCAAACTATCGCTTTCACACGACCACCTTCACATAACACAATATGTGTTCACAGAGCAAAAAGAAAATAAATAAATAAATCAAATAAATAAATAAAAATAACCCCCCCCCAAAAAAAAAAAAAAAACAACCAAAAAAAAATTTAAAAAACATTTTAAAATAAATATTAAAATAAAAGATGAAAAAACCTGAAGTAAAGAACCGTAAGAACATGTTCCTCCGACCATGGCTTTATGAAGTTCTCATGTGCAGTCAGGTATCCTAAAGAGTCAACCACACCATTTTCGACAGGCCAACTCATTGAGACACCGGCTGGAGCATCAGAGATAAGCTGCCTGGGGGATAGACCGAGACATATAATTCTGTCGAGCATAGAACCTTGCATTTCTGTTCCATACAAGATACACCTAGTCATCATAAATGAGTAGAATGGTGACAGTAGCGAGTTAATTTTGAAGCATCGATGGAACAAAGAAACACTTTCGTCACTAAGTGTATCGGTTACCTATGGAATACACAAAGAACCCAGATGTGAGGCCTCATGGAAGTGCTCTCCAATACCCATAAAGTGCTGAATTAGTGTGGCTTGAGCCCACTCATGCTTACTTAAGCATTCACCTGGTATATTTCCAAACCATAGGAAAGTACTTTTATAATGTAGGTATGCCATTTACCATGCAACAGTAAAATCAAGCTTTCGTAGAGGACAGCTGGTGGCGTGCTTCTGACATTTTGATATAGTCATTAGATGAGCACAAAGACCCAGTTCTAGAGGGACCTGCATTTGGTTGATTGGTCAACAGAAATGTTTTATCACGAAAATGTTCAAAATTATAAAGGCCAAAAAGCATAGGCCTAAACACACAGTGCTTTAAGTACCTCAAGCTGCAGAGGTGTGGTTGAACCTGTTTTTCGGTGGTGCTGTAGGTAACTCGAGGCAACAATAGATGAAAGATGACAAATATCTTGTGAACAAAAAAAAAAAATGGCAAACTAGGCCTACATCATCACACACAGAAACAGGACGGGGTTGGGATGATCAACTAACGAAAAACGGACGTGACTATAATAAAGGGAAGAAAAACTGACGATGTCGATAAAAACAGTATGATGGCACATCTAGAATATAAGCCTTGATGATGAGTGGCGTCTAAGGCAGACTCAGCAATACAAACTCAGACTCATTAATGGTTGCTCTCCAGTTGCTTATATATATATTCCGTTATGCCATTTGCCTCAAAACTGCATAGAAGCATGCCTGTGAAAACTGTAGACCTAATTTTTTTGGCTTTGATATTTCTATTTTTATTCACAAATTTTTGTTTGATTTCACTACTGTCAACCTTATTCACCAAACTATCATTCAGACGAATTTGAACTTTGTCAAAATGTAACTTGTGGGAGGGTAAAATACAGTTAATCACTAGCTGTTGATGCTCTAGATACTTAATTTATAACGATATTTTTTCAATGTAGGTTCCTGTCAGTCCATACATGCATCCCTACTAACTAATTAACATGTTAGTTAATGGGGATTGCAATGGGAATTCATATTTTCAACTTCCCATCCGTCAAACGCGGTGGAGATGTACGTTAGGTAGGTTTCTTTCAAGTTTGTTCTAATGATCATACTCCAATGATTTTTTTTCGATTCGTCCTGTTCATTTTTCAGAAGATACTGAACAAAATCTCTCTTCCAATACTGCAGAGTTAATTGGTTTGAAACTGAACTGGCCTTGTTAGTTGCCTCTCACTTGTAGTTGCGGGGCGATCTGATCTGGTGTTGTCCAGATGCTGTGGTGTAAAATTACGCTTCACGGCAATAAATTCATGAAAATCATTTTAAGTCTGAAACATTAATTACTTCTCTCTGAAACAGGGTGAAAATGATTTTTCATCTGATACTATTTCAAAGCTAACTGGTGCTCTAAATAATACCTTTAGCTGGGTCACAATCCCTGCCATAAAAACAAGGGGTCTTGGAAATAATAAAAGGTTAGATGTAGACTAGGTAGACTAGGACTAAAAATATATTGCAACAAGAAGGTGACATTGCTTATATCGAACCCAACCTGAGTTTTTATACCCTTAGTAAGTGCAGGTGGTTATGTGGGATGAACTTAAAAACTATTGTTTTCACAAGCAAAATTTATGGACAGATAGAAGAAAGACAGAAAGCAGGAAGAAATGAAGGACATATTGACAAGTGATGATATATGCTCCGAGACCTGTGGTCACCAGAGCTACGAAGTGTACACCCTATGTACAGCTTGGTAAGATAATTTAAACACTGTGCTTTGGAAAAAAGTTTTTTGTAACCAAGAAGTATATTGGTATGGGTACTTTAGAAAAGAAGCTCTATCAGCTTAACCACCGGTCACACAAGTCGACAAGTATAACCAATGACTCTTTGGGATGAAAATCCTGGTGCATGGATGCCCATTTAAGCGCAACCAGGCATCTTGCATAAACAGCCAAATCATTATGCTCTGTTTGGAGAAATCAAACGCCTTTGTGAGCCGTAAAAGATGTAAGGTATATAAATTGTCAGAGTAATTTTTCCTGATGCCCCTGGCAAAGTAGGCTGTTACAAAGATACTGAGGGATATTGTTGCAGAGTTCATGGGAATGGTATCCCTGATGTCATTTGTACATACAATATTATTGCACAGTTTCGATCATTTCTAAGATCACAGTATTTATTCTTGCTACATTATCGCACAGTCTTGATCATTTTTATAATCATACTATCTGGCCTATAATCAAGTATTTCCATGAATATGATCCACCTGTAGGAAGGTGCTTTACTCAGTACCTCAGGATAAGTGATAGACAATCCCTCTGATTTTATTAAAAAAGGAAGATATCAACAAGAACACACCGTTAAGAAAAAATATTGCTTAATGTATACACACAGACAGCTAAATTCTGCAGCAAATTCACTCGCAAGTCAAATTTCGCTACCTTTGCCATAAGCCCAATGTAGACCATTGATGCTCGGAAAATTTTCTCAAAATGTATTGCAGTATCTACGTATGGCCGGTTAAATACACAAGAGTGTACTATGACTGAATATCGCATTAGCATTATCTGTTCGTTGTTGTTGTTCACTGACAATAAAGTTTGGTCCATGTGTTTACATTTCAATTGAGCACTAGTCCATGTGCCTGCAGTGGTAATGTTGTATAGGTGTCCAGCATAATTCCACAAACCAGTCTTTTTTGCTTCCCTTTTTACAAATATGCCTGTATTGGTTGCTGTATAGTGGTGATGGTATGATATTTGTTCATATGTATTATGTTTCTCGATGTCCATTGAGGAAATTCTAACATGCAGAGGACAGCTGGTATTAGTACTATCATGATTGTGGTTTGATAATATTTTAATGTTAATGTGAAATTCAGCACATGTCTCCACTTTAAAACATGAAGCCTGTCCATCTGCAAATTGTCCACTTGTGTAAAAAAGAAACACAGTATTATTTATAGATGTCCATACGTATTTGACAAGAGGTGATCTCGTTAAAATCAAATCTGTAATTGCAAGGGAGTATGTCGTATTAAAAATAGATATAATTCTGACTAGAATTCTAGACAACCACGGAAAAGTTTTTCCAGGCAGCTTTTCTTTTGATGTAAAGTGGAAACTTATATCATCAATCACCGTTGATACATATATATCTACGCACATAAAACCACATGGTAGATATATGGGGTATGAACCAGGCAAATTAATATAACGCTGACTACATTTCATGACACTGTTAAATGTAAACCTTAATGTTGGAAAATTATATTGGCATGTCAATTGAAGTTGTACTGTTAAGCCACTGACCAGACTTTCACTACTCCCTGATGAAGCGAGGGCATCCTCCAAGTATTTTGGTATTATCATCAATGATGTCGCACATTTATGTTTCAAAGTTACCCCTATGAGGTTTTTACCTTCCATTAAAACCCTCTCTCTTTGCAGGAGCAACTTACTTTTTAATGTTATATGTATGTTCATGTCCTCGGGAATCGAAATTGGCAGTTTATCTGTGTCATAAAACACGGTTGTAGATGGAGATTCCTGCAACATGATACAGCTGGGAATACGTTTCGTGATGTAGTAACTAGATGCATCGTAAGATTTCAGGACTTTCGCATCGATTAGCTTTGTTTTGAAAGTTCGGGGTTGTGATAATATTTGCACCATACCAAAACAGGGTGTCAGGGAAATTTTCATGGAGGTTTCCCATGTATAACCGATGTGAAACGAATAAAACAATGTGTTCACAACTTGTTCGGAGAATACGAAATATGACCACATGGTATCTAATGAAGATGGCTCACACATGGGACCAAGTTTGACTTCTTCAGGAGATACATATATATTTCCGTCTAAAAAAATTAATCCTGCATAAAAACACCCATCCTCAGTATGACCATTGTATTTGTGCCTGGTTATATCGATTCTGATGTACATGCTTTTCTGTTTGGTTTCTAAAATGAAATGATACATATATTTATGATAAGTATTTATGCCGTTTATGTGGGAAAGGTTGATATGAAAAAGGTAAGTACATGTATAATGCAAACCTACATATAGAAGTGAACTGCCATCTGATATTAGTTTCAGCTGTTTTGTAAAAGTGATAGTTGTGCTGATGTTACATGTGGTGTACATACATGGGCAGTGGAGATGCAGTATGGTAAAAAAATAATTAATCCTTAGTTGCTTTTGAAAAAGCATATTGATACCCTGTGTCATGCCTTGTAAATACGTTGCGACGTAGTGTGGCCCATCATAGAGAAACATACATCCTTGTGGACCAAAACTAACATATCCATACATTTTAATGTTTTGTGCGACAAACTCATTGGATTTAAAACTCCACACAAACCTCCTACCCCAGGGTACACTTCCC